>WBZZ01003369.1:0-2500 GCA_019918135.1 Paulinella micropora
CAATCAGCGAATAGTGAGGGAAGGAAAGAGAAAAGAAAATGTCTAGTAAGGACAGAGTTTTAGTCGACTTCCTCCATGACCGTGTTCTCGTCCTCGTCCAGGGGAGGTAAGTCATCATCATCTTCCTCCTTAGCCGCCTTGTCCCCCTCGGCCTTAGCACCACCTTCCTCGACCGCTTCTTCCTCCTCGTCGTAGATCGAAAGACCCAACTTGATCAGCTTGTGGATACGGCTGCTGAAGGTGGCGGGAGAAGGGAGAGAGAAGCCCGAAGTGAGGAGAGAGGTTTCGAACATCAACCAGACCAAGTCCTTGACGGTCTTGTCGTTGGCATCCTTCTCCAGCTTGACACGCAGCTCCTTGATGATTGGGTGCTTGGGGTTGATTTCCAAGGTCTTCTTGCTCACCATATACTCCGACATAGAGCTATCACGGAGAGCCTGTGCCTTCATGATGCGTTCCATGTTGGCGGACCAGCCGAACTGCCCAGTGACCAGCACACACGGGGAGTCGACGACGCGGTCAGACAGAACCACCTTCTCCACGTTCTTTTCACCCAGGATCTCCTTCACCTTCTTGCACAGAGGTTCAAACAACTTATTCTCCTCCTCCTTAGCCTTCTTTTCCTCCTCCGTCAGGCCCAGGTCGAGACCCTCCTTGGTGGCGCACACCAGCTTCTTGTCTTTGAAGTCCTTTAGTTGCTGCACGGCGTACTCGTCGATGGGGTCCGTCATGTACAGCACCTCGAGGCCGCGCTTTTTCAGCGCCTCCAAGAAGGGCGAGTTCTCCACCACGGCCTTGCTCTCGCCGGTGATGTAGTAGATGTCCTTCTGTTCCTTCTTCATGCGGTCAACGTAATCGTTGAGAGATACCAGTTCGTCCCCGCATTTGTTGGAGTGGAAACGAAGCAACTCCGCCAACTTGACGCGGTTGGTGCTGTCCTCGTGAATGCCCAGCTTGAGGTTCTTTGAGAACGCCTCGTAGAAGGTCTTGTAGTCAGCCTTGTTCTCAGCCAGCTCGGCGAAGAGCTCCAAGCACTTCTTGACCAAGTTCTTGCGGATCACCTTCAATATCTTGTTCTGCTGCAGGGTCTCACGGGAGATGTTGAGGGGCAGGTCCTCGCTGTCCACCACACCCTTCACGAAGGATAGCCACTCGGGAATAAGGTCCTTGCAGTCGTCCATGATGAACACACGGCGCACGTACAGCTTGATGTTGTTCAACTTCTTCTTGGGCTCGAACAGGTCGAAAGGTGCGCGCTTAGGGATGAAGAGAATGGCCTTGAACTCGAGCTGCCCTTCCACGGAGAAGTGCTTCACTGCCAGGTAATCTTCCCAGTCGTTGCTAATGGCCTTGTAGAAAGCGGAGTACTCCTCCTTGGTCACCTCCTCAGGGGGACGCTGCCAGATGGGCTTCTGCTTGTTCAGCTGCTCCCACTCCTTCTTCTTCTGAGTGACCTTCTTCTTTTCCTTCTTCTTCTTCTCCGCCTCTTCGTCCACTTCTTCGACCTCGTCGTCCTCCTTCTCCTTCTCGGGCTCCTCTTCATCATCGTCGCTGATTTCCTTGGTCTCCGTCTTCTCGGTCATCAGGCTGATGGGGAAGCCGATAAACTCGGAGTGCTTTTTGACCAGCTCTTTGATCTTGCGCTCCTCCAAGAACTCCTCCTGGTCGGGCTTCATGTGAAGGACGATCTTGGTACCACGGGTGAGCTTCTGGCGGGGGTCGATGTCCTTGGCGATGCTGAACGACTGCCCAGCCTCGGACGACCATATGTACTGCTCGTCCTCGTTGTGTTTGCTGTGCACCTCGACCTTCTCAGCCACGAGGTAGGCGGAATAGAAACCCACACCGAACTGACCGATCATGCTCAAGTCTGCACCGGCTTTGACTGCTTCCATGAAGTTCTTGGTGCCCGACTTGGCGATGGTACCCAGGTTGTTCACCATATCAGCCTTCGTCATACCAATACCCGTGTCGTGGATGGTGAGGGTCTTGTTCTCTTTGTCGGAGATGATGTTGATCTTGAGCTCCTTCTCCGAGTCAAGCACACTCTTGTCGGTCAAGCTGAGGAAACGGATCTTGTCCAGAGCATCACTGGCGTTGGAAATAAGCTCTCGCAGGAAGATTTCTTTGTTAGAGTAGAAAGTGTTGATAATCAGGGACATCAGCTGAGCAATGTCAGCTGCGAAGACGAATTCCTGTTCATCCTACAGACACAGACAACGCAAAAATTTAATGATTCGACATGAGCTTTCTTCTTCTCCCTGGTACCTCAGGCGCAACCCCCCCACTTTCTTTTTACGTGTGTATTCACTTCAGTGGATTCAGTGGATTCTTCGCTGATATTTTTCCGTTTCACTCCATAGTTCTGTTTTGTTCACTCCCCCCCCCCCCCCCCCCTTGTTCTAGTTGGATTGGGGATTTTAGTGATGGATATTCGTAATGATGAAAGAGTTTACCTCCTTCGTAGGACCTGTGTACTCCTCTTTCTTGGGCTCTGCAG
>WBZZ01003369.1:72500-95000 GCA_019918135.1 Paulinella micropora
GTTTCCTTGGTTGGCGGACTATAAACAAATGTCTTCAATGTTGCGAAAATTATACGCGAGTTTGTCATACACGAATTTTGCTAATCCGAAAACAACAAATTTTAATACTTGGGTCTCTAATGTGTTGGGACATAGTGATATGCTTATGAGTTTTTCTTATAGTTTGGTGAATGTTGCGGACCTCTGTGAAATGATGGAAGAAGGAATAAAAACAGATTTGGAAGAATTGAGACTGAAAATTAATTTATGTCTGAATGTCAAAGGGGCCGAAAATGAAAGTGAAAACGAGGACGACGACTGCAAATACAAACTCTTAGGCAAAAAAGCAAGCAGTGAGGACAAGTTTGAGTTATTAAATAAAATTTGGAATGACTACGGCTGAAAAATAACAAATACAACACTTAGAAAAATAAGCGGAATTGGGGCTGTTATTGTAAATGAGTTTGTAATGAGTAAAAAGGAAACCACGACGGAGGAAACAAAGCAACCCGAAGCAAAGCAACCCGAAGCAAAGCAAACTGAGAAAAAGAAAGCGGGCTATAAATTAGTTGATAATAACGGGGTAAGCCAACCAATAAGAAAAAGTAAGAGGCTTAAGAAGAAGGCGGAAAAATAATGATATTAGATTGTTGTTTTTTTTTGTTGGTATATTGCTTGCTGTCTTTGGTTAATTTTGTCTTTGTTGGCTTCATAATATTCTCGCTGTCGCTGGCGGATTGCTTGTTTATTTTGCTCATAATATTGCTTGTGGTGTTCCCGATGTTTTTCATTTATTTTGTCTCTGTTTTGTTCGTAGTATTCTTTTTTCTGTTGTAGGATTGCTTCTTTATGTGCTTCGTTGTATTCTTTCTTTTGCTGTTGGATTGCTTCTTTATTATCTTCTCGATATTCCTTCTTTGTTCTACCTGTTATGTATTTATTACAACAATTGACAGCATCGCGGATTGCTTCACCTTCGTATTTACATAATTGTTCCCTGTTTTCGCACGGGCACTCTTTCAAAAGTTCTATATAAGCATCGCCAGCTTGTAAGATTATAAGAAGACACATAGCAATATTTCCCGTTCGTCCATCGCTTGAAATTTTCTTTATGTTTGGATAATCGCTTACTTAATTGCTGTGTAGTTGCTCCGATATAAACCTTATCTATATGAGACGATCGGATTACATACAATCTGGCCTTGCTGTAATAAACGGGGGCTTTTGGCTTTCGTGTTGTCATTCTATATTACTCTATAATATTCTATTGTGCTTAATTTATATATAATTTTTGCTTTTTGCTCGGGACGGAAGCAAAACGCAGTCCCGCCGTCCGAAAATTGGTGGCATCGGTAAAAGTGCTATCATAATTATTATATGGCGGTTTCTGTTGTCTGGACTAACGAAATTAAAATATTTTATTTTGTGGCCGTGGTGGCACTCGTAATTGTCGTGGGTCGTATGTTGGACATGGAATACAAGATATTTTCATATTCTTCAAGCATAACTTTAGATTTTTCATTCGTTGGCAATCGTTGAAGATTGTCTTTTATTTTGATTAATTGTGTGTATGTGTCGGGGGTTGTTGCTGTTAGATAGTTCTTGATTTGAGAAATATTTTGAAATGTTTCTTCTGTGGTTGTTGGTGTTGTTAAAAGGCCATTTAAGCATTCGTTCAAAGCCTTCAAAAATTTTAATGTGTCGTGTGTGGTGTGTGTGCGGGCTGTGTGGATTACTAAATCAATTTTAGATTTAAAGACGGCATCACATACACGACAATTAAACATCTCTTATAATTATGTATTATTTTTTTCAAACAAATGAAGCAAGTTAAGCAAGGAGTTAAGCAAGGAGTTAAGCAAGGAGTTATTTTTCTTTTATAGCCAAAAAAATTTCGTTCAAAAGTGGCAAAAAATGACATTATTTTTTACCAATGAATAAAGCAAGTAGTAAGCAAGAATTAAGCGGGCTAGTTAGTGTTGGTTTGCTAAGGGTTGTTTATTGTGCCTTGTTAAGCGGAGGTTGGCGTATGAATTGATAATAATAAGCATTTGTTCAGTGGTTAGTCTCTCTTTTGGCATTATATACAATAATTTTAAAAGAATGTAGAAGTTAAGCGGGGGGTTGGTGTCGGGTGGTTTTTAGTGTGTTGTTTATTGTGTTTAGTTAAGCGGGGGTTGGTGTCGGTTTGTTAAGCAGAAAGTTAAGCGGGGAGTTAAGCAGAAAATTAAGCGGGGCTATTATTGGTTATCGGTGGAAGCGGGGGGTTAAATATTCTGCCCCCGTTGTTTCCCCTTATTTACACTAAGCCCTTTTCCATGACCCCCTTTTTATTTCCCCTTATTCACACTAAGCATTATTTTCCCTTTTTTCTTCTTACATTAAAAAGGGGTATCTTTTTCTACTTCTTATTGGAAAAAAGACTACATACCCCGAAATAAATACCAAGCATATTTAACCCTTAATTCGTTCATTTTCCACACTAAAAAAAGATACCCCCTCAAAATCTTGAATAAAATTAATAGTAAGAAGAATTTTTATATTTTGATTGCTCCACATAAAAATATAAAATTTTCATCATATAAAAAAAAGATACCCCATTAAAAAAGATACCCCCTTATTTACACTAAGCATATTTAACCATTAATTCGTTCATTTTCCACACTAAAAAAAGATACCCCAAAAAAAGATACCCACTCAAAAAGATAGCCCCACATTAAAAAAAGATAGCACATAAAAAGATAGCACATAAAAAGATAGCCCATAAAAAGATAGCCCATAAAAAGATAGCCCATAAAAAGATAGCCCATGGTGTCGGTTCGTTAAGCAGAAGTTAAGCAGAAAGTTAAGCAGAAAGTTAAGCAGAAAGTTAAGCGGGGAGTTAAGCAGAAAATTAAGCGGGGAGTTATTATTGAGTGTAGCAAAACGGATTTTATTAATCCAAATCCCATTTAATAAGCCCCCTTTTTTTTGTCTCCTTCATAAAAAAAATTAGACACCTAGCCCCCATGTCAAATCAATAGCAAGCATTAAAACCTTAAAAACTCTCTTACCTTGTGCGGGGGTAGGTGACGAAATCCTCTTTATATTCCCTATAAAAAAATTGGACACCTACCCCCATCAATATAAAGCGGTGTTTCGCCTTAAATCGCTCAAAAAAAAATCATAACCTTTTTCGCTCGGTTATTTTCGCACACATCCCTTAAGAAAATTTGCCTTTTGTTCGGTTGTTATAATTTCTGGCTCGGTTTCGCTTTGCTCTTCGCTTTGCTCTTCCTCCGCCTCGTCTGTTGTCCATCCTATAGCGGATAGTAATCATTTTTAATCAGTGAGTAATCCTTATCAACTCCGCTATATAATTTATAATGTGTCGCTTTCTTATTTGTTGCTTTAATAGCCATATTAAACATATTTTTTAATGGTCCGTTTATAAATTCTAATATCTGTTTGAAGAAATTTTTATTATCTGGTTTTAAATTTACTAAGTTTTCTATTTTTCTTCTGTCTTTCTTGAATATAATTATAATCCGCTCTGGGTCTTTAAATAATCCGTTTTGAATTCGTTTAAGCCCGTTTAATATTTCCTGTCGGGTTCTTGGTTCATTGTCATGAAATGATTTAAATTTCATATCTTTCAACATATCGCATAATAGGCTTATCGGCTCGTGTTTATATTCGTTTTTGGTCAAATCAAATATTAATTTATCTTTTGTCCCGCTGTCCCTTATTGCTTCGTTTAGTTGGCCTTCTGTCATTCTATATTCTTTTTTCTCAATCCTCTTCAAGCCTTTTTCAAACCCCGCCCATTTACTCACATAATTATTTAATTCGGGTTCATAAACAATATCATAAAAGGGACATGTATTTTTAAAGCAGTTCTTAATTTGTTGTTCCGTATATGTTTCATACCATTCCGCATTTTTGGGCGGTTCTGTTAGTCTGTATAATTTTATTATGTTGTGCTTTTGAAGTTTGACCACATCTTCGCGGGTTGTCTTGTCGGGGTGTCTTTCCATCTTTTTTCGTAGTTTTTCCGCTTCATCTTCCGTTATTAATATTGCTTCAAATAGTTCCTTAGCATAATTTTTATCAACTTCAATTGAAACCGCTTTAAACTCGGCTTTAATGTCTCCTGTGTTTTCCTCGTCGGTCGGTAGTTGTTCCGCGTTCCATCCGTGGCATATCGCCCATTTAATAAAATTTTCTGTGTATCGGTTTTTATCCTTGTTCGCTTCCGCCTCTAATTCTGCTATTAGTCGCGGGTAAGGGTGATTGTTATAAGTCGGTAAGCCCGTTATATAATCGAGTTCCTCGTCGAAGACTTTGTCGGCCATTCCTTTAAGGATATTGTCGGGGGCCGTGCTCATACTCTTTAATATGTCGTCTGGGTTGGTCGGCCTGTTTCCTCCGTGCATCGTAATATTAATAATTATGTCGCGGTTCGTTGGATATCTTACCCGCCTCAACATTTGAAAGGCGTCTTCGCTTGAATTGCTCCCATTTGAAAATATCGCGTAAATATTATCAAAATAATCTTCAATATCAAAATTAACCCCGCTCTGGATACAAGGAGATACGACTATTAATTCATAGTTCTGCCACTCGTTCCGTATATCATCCACTGCCTGCTTAACCGCGGGCTCGGTTAATGTTTCCGTCGTTATTAAAAGGCCTTTAATATGGGGTTTGCTTTTCATTAAGGTTTCATAAAATTTCTTAATGTCTTTAATGTTCTTATTGCTTGCTAAATAAACCCGTCGCCCCGCTTTTAAGTCCTCGCTCGCTCGTTGTAAAATTTGCGCATCGTTTAAGGCTAACTTAATATTAAATGGCTCATGAAACTTGGAAGCATCATTTATAATAATAATTGTTTTAATATCGCCCGTCATTCGTCGCCATTTTTCCACATGTGTTGCCCTTAGGTTTCCGCTTAAACATATGGCTTTTTCGGACTGCTTCATAAATAGCCGTAATCTCGCATAATTCATATTCGCACATTTATTGTTTTTAAATGTGGTCGCATTTAGGTGCTTAATACTTTGGTCTCCTTCGTCCAATACAATAAGACCAGAGTTCAACGGCCTGCCCTCGTTGTGCCACGCCACATAATGAAGGCTATCTAATTGACATATAACCCGTGCCTCGGTTATTTTTTCCGTCTCGCGGTTTAAGTAATTGATAAAGTTTAATTCCGCCAATTCCTTAGCCATTTGTGTAGATAATACCCGCCTCAGGGTAATAATTAAAATTCGGCCGTCGGGGTCGTTCTTAATGTGTTCTTTAATCGCTTCAATTAAGGCCACACTTTTACCAACCGTTCCTAAGTTTGAGCGGATACCTAAAAGAAGCCGTTCCCCCTTGTGTCCGTTCATATATTGCCGTGCCTCATCGCTATCATTTAGCCATTTTTTATATGTTGAAATGGTCGCGGTCGCCATTTTTGCAAATTGTTTTTTAATTTGGGCCAAGTGTCGTTTCGGGTTTTTAAGTAGTTTTTCCAATAGTTCGGCCTGCCTGTCGTATTTCGTCTGTTTGAATAATGGCCTTAATTTATCAACCGCGGGCGGTCTCGCACATCCCAGAAAAATTGTTCCGTCTTGATTAATTAGCACATAATAAGAATTGTCTTTATCGTGTGTTCGGTTATGAAATCCGCACCATGCGGGGGCCGTTCTTTTAAAATAAATAAATGTTTTGCCGTCCTCCGTCGTCTTTACACTCATGACATCCCCGCAGACTTTCACCACCTCTGGGGCGTATTGTTGAAGGGCTTCAACTGCCTTTTTAATGGTTCCGTCTTCCGCCGTTTGGTTGGTTTGCTCGGGCCGTTTAAATGTGATCTCATATTCGCCAATATGAGACACGAGACATTCATGAAAGTTGTCGCGGGTCAGTTCCTTGTCAATTCGCTTGAATGGTCGGTTTTCTCCTTCTTTGCTACACAAAGGAAGGCGGAATAATTGACGGCTATTATACACTTTATAAACAGACATATCAGCACCGCCTATGAGTTCAGCCCGTTCTTTAACCTCTAGCCCGTCCGCATAAATTCGGCCATTGATTTCAACAAAATGAAACGATAAACGCCACATTCGCCCGTGTTTTCCGCTTGCTTCCAAGCTATATCTTCGGCCTTACATCCCGCAACGGCTTGAAACTCCTTTTTAAGGTCGTGTAAGATATCGGCTCGGGCCGTCATCATTTCCTTTTTTGTTTTGAAGTCTCTCTCATAATCAATAAAGAATTTTACACACCCGCCCAGTCCTTCGTAAGCGGTCGGGTTTTTAATCGCCTCTAAGTGGTCATACAACTCGCGGGCCGTGTGTTCTTTAAAGTCCTCAGTGGTTGTTTCCAATCCCGTATAAAATTTTATATGAGTTCGTGTCAATTTTATTTTTTTATTAAGATTTGTATCGTCCGTAATAGTATATACAGGGGCCACCTCGTCCCGCCCCGTCCCACATGTCGCACCATTAACCATTTTTCTTTGTCGCTTATATAAAGGTGGATATTTAATTATTCTAAAAATAAATAAATAATTATGGTCTTATATATTAATAAGTTTTATTGTTTAACATAAAATATATATTAATTAATTAATTTCATATAAATATATCTCATTTATTATATATAGATAATGGAGACCCCGACGACACCACCAACCACAACGAAGCAACCGCGAGGCCGTCCCGTTGGCTCACTTGGTAAGGGTTTAAGTAATCCGCCAGAATTCATAAAGGAAGTCAAAGGAGATAAAACATATTATTTTTCTTACAATGTCAAACTAACGAAGGACGGCAAACCCCGATATTATAGATGTAAGAAAGCATACACCCCCGCAACAGAAAGAAAACGGCGGGCAGTTTATGGAAACCCGAATTACACACAGAAAAAGAAGCAAAAGACACACACCATAAAAAAAAAGCACTAAACGACAATATGAATAAATTGACATTGGAAGATTTGGACACATTAGCCCGCATTTTTACAGAGTGCGATTTGACCCTCGTTAAAAACAATATAATAAGGCTACATAAAGAAGACCTCACAACACCCGCCATAACGGCAACTTAAAACGACACACAAAGAGATTATATATGAAGTTGTTGAAGACATAGTCTGAAACAAATAATGGTTTCTTTTTTACAACAATATAACACAGGGGACGAAAGGGCGACGAAATGAACTTGCCAAAATTTTTTGAAAACTACACGAAGGAAAAATTAAACAAAGGTCTCCGCTATAATAGCGACAACGGGACTTATAACCTTTGCCCGTCGTGTATTAATGGACGACACGGGAACGACACCTATAATAATGCCCTTGAACATGTGGGAAAATCCGAACCCAGACCAGCGGACACGAAACCAATTCTTAAGGAAAAATTAAAAGGATTGATATCAATCGCAAAAATGTTTATGGCAATTTTAGCCGACGAGGTAAAAAATGGCTTAGTTGCTTCAAGTTATAAAAGAATTCTTCAAGGCGAAGGAAACAGCGGGCCATTATACACAATAACGAATGCCGAAAGTGGTAAGCCGATAATATATACGATTTCCAAATCTCAGAATTCATAAACAGCAATATAACACAGGGGACGAAATGGACATTTATATTAAATTGCCCTTGGTATTACAAGACATTATTAAAGAATATCACGAAGAAACAGGTTTATATTTATTATCAATTCACGCGGATGACACACTCCGCAGAATACAACATATGGGGCATATCTTAGGCTATCATTGTGGGCCCCGTTCCAAATATTGTAAGAAAAATCAAGAATTATATAAAATGTTTAACATGGTGCGCGGGCTTGTGGATACTTACATTTATAAAAACTTTAAAGATAAGCCCTTTTTTGTATTAAACGAAATGAAATTTATAAACCCCGAAAATATCTTTTATTGCTTTAAGACTTGTTTATGTGGCTTAAGCGGACAAAAAGGAAAATTAAAGAAATCTTTAAACATTCACCAAAAAAAAGAATTAATAAATATTTACGATAATTTAAAAGGGGCTACAATAGGATTTAATTTATACAACTCAAAGGAATACATGGTTAGAATAAATAAACATATTTCTATTATTGAAGACTTCTTATATTATAATTTAGTCCCTTTGGGACAAATGACATAACACATGTATTGTGTCTAATTTTTGATTTTAAGTCATAACACAACCACGAAAAAACATTTATATTTAATTTCTTGTCTTATCTGTGTGTAAAAATTCCCTCTTTTTGTTTTAGTTGTTTTTAATAGTTTTAAGGGACTATCGTCCCGCATTAACTGCTTATAAATAAAAAAGTCCTCCGAAATGTATTTAAGATATTTTTTGAATTCTAATTTTTTTATAAGGGGTTCTAAATTATCTGGTATTTTTTCCATAGCCCGCATAGACTAAAACCATATTGAAAACATCTTTATTTAAGCCCGCTTTGGCTTCAGCCAATATAGACATTTTTTTTAATTTGTTATTGTTTCGTATTCTGGGGTGTCTAAAATGATATTGTCAATTCTAGCCTGTATATATAATTGTAATGTGTCCAAATATACCAATAAACGGGGGTCTTCTTCCGTGTCTATGGTTTCAATAATTATATTGAATTTATCGCTTATGGACTGCTGTGGTATAGACGACATAGCCCCCTGTATATGTTGGTCTTATATATATAGTATCTATAAAAATATATAAACGAATTTTTAATTATCGTTCTCTGTATCTATTAATGGTGGCTCTGGGCTTTTTACTTGCCTTAAATTTAATGGCTTGTATTCTATGGGAGTATTATCCCTTATAAATGTTATGGTATCCCCTCGCACAACACGGCGGGGCGGTTCTGGTTTAATGTCTAAAGCATCACAAAATTCGCCGACCAATTCAAACAATTTATTATTAAAAGCCTTTGTTAATAGCCCTTCTGCCCCTTGTTGTTTAGCCTCTCTTAAACATGTTCTATAACGACTAAATAATATTTCAATTTCGTTTTCCGTCATTTCTGTTGTTTCATGTAAATAGTCTATTTTTTCGCATAGGTTCTTTATTTTGCTTTTTTTAGATTTCGCACATTCTTTACATACATTATAACCCTTTTTAAATTTGCTTTTGTGTTTATCCATTCCGCATTTTAGACAACTCTTTAAAACTATGTCTTCAATAATGTCCGACATGTTATATAATATAGAATTTCTTCAATCTGTTAAAGATAAAAGTTTAATCGTCTTCTAAGTCCCTTATTCTTGTTTTTAATTTCTCTAACTTCTTATATATTTTTTCAATATCCTTATTGTTTTCATTTTTGTAAGATTGTAAATTTATAATTTGTAATTGTAAATAAGCCATAAATTCCCCGATTTGCTTTATGTTCTTCGTGTAATTTAATTTATGTTTTTCTAATTTCTCTGATATTTTAACATCAATATTTGGCGGTTGTTGTCCCCCTTGTTGTTGCTCTTGTTGTTGTTCTTGTTGCTCTTGTTGCCTTTGTTGCTTTGCTTCTCGTTCTCGTTGTTTTCGCTTTTGATAAGCCTTAGCATTGGCTTCCCGTCTTTTTGGATAAGAGGCCATATATGTTCGACATCGCTGACAATATGAATAAGATAAGTGTCTTTTTCTGATTTTACACCTATGACAAAAGTCGTCCATTTTATAATAAACCCTTTATAAACTATAATAAACTTTAGTAAAAAAAAATTATAAATCATATCATATAGTCCGCTAAATGTTATCCCGCCCTAAATTAATTATTCCCGTTAGAGTTTTCAATATAGTGGCCGACGAAGACGAAACATTTTAAAATTCTCTAGTTGTTAAAATAAAGAGATAATAATATATTCCAAAGTTAAAGAAAAAAAATATTATATATAGTATGGATACCGACCCGATTATGAATTTTGTTCTGTGTGTGTTGTCTTCTTATTCGTTCAAAGAGTATCATAATGAATAGTTAAATAAACACGGCTCGCCTTCTTCTGGCGGGTCTGGTTCGCCTTCTTTTATATATGGCGGGTCTGGTTCGCCTTCAATAATAGCCCGTTTGCCTTCTGGTTGGCCTTCGTTGTCCTCTTGTTCTTCTTCTTCGTCTGGTTCTTCTTCCTGTTCGCTCTCTGGTTCTTCTTTCTTTGGTTTCCTTTCTTTCTGGTGTAATAATGTTTTATATTTTGATTTCCATTGGCGGTTATTTTCTTGAAGTTGCTTTATGGTCGCCGTGGCTTGCTTTAATTCCCCCCTTAATTGTTTAAGTTCTTTTTTCGTTTTTTCCAATTCATTCATAGAAATTTCCTTTTTCATATTCTGTTTTGCTTGTTCGTTTATCGTTCTGTGTAGTCCGTCATAATGAGATTTGGAAATCGTATATATTATCGGCTTACCACTTTCGGCATTCGTTATTGTGTATAATGGCCCGCTGTTTCCTTCGCCTTGAAGAATTCTTTTATAACTTGAAGCAACTAAGCCATTTTTTACCTCGTCGGCTAAAATTGCCATAAACATTTTTGCGATTGATATCAATCCTTTTAATTTTTCCTTAAGAATTGGTTTCGTGTCCGCTGGTCTGGGTTCGGATTTTCCCACATGTTCAAGGGCATTATTATAGGTGTCGTTCCCGTGTCGTCCATTAATACACGACGGGCAAAGGTTATAAGTCCCGTTGTCGCTATTATAGCGGAGACCTTTGTTTAATTTTTCCTTCGTGTAGTTTTCAAAAAAATTTGGCAAGTTCATTTCGTCGCCCTTTCGTCCCCTGTGTTATATTGTTGTAAAAAAGAAACCATTATTTGTTTCAGACTATGTCTTCAACAAACTTCATATATAATCTCTTTGTGTGTCGTTTTAAGTTGCCGTTATGGCGGGTGTTGTGAGGTCTTCTTTATGTAGCCTTATTATATTGTTTTTAACGAGGGTCAAATCGCACTCTGTAAAAATGCGGGCTAATGTGTCCAAATCTTCCAATGTCAATTTATTCATATTGTCGTTTAGCGCTTTTTTTATGGTGTGTGTCTTTTGCTTCTTTTTTTGTGTGTAATTCGGGTTTCCATAAACTGCCCGCCGTTTTCTTTCTGTTGCGGGGGTGTATGCTTTCTTACATCTATAATATCGGGGTTTGCCGTCCTTCGTTAGTTTGACATTGTAAGAATAATAATATGTTTTATCTCCTTTGACTTCCTTTATGAATTCTGGCGGATTACTTAAACCCTTACCAAGTGAGCCAACGGGACGGCCTCGCGGTTGCTTCGTTGTGGTTGGTGGTGTCGTCGGGGTCTCCATTATCTATATATAATAAATGAGATATATTTATATGAAATTAATTAATTAATATATATTTTATGTTAAACAATAAAACTTATTAATATATAAGACCATAATTATTTATTTATTTTTAGAATAATTAAATATCCACCTTTATATAAGCGACAAAAAAAAAATGGTTAATGGTGCGACATGTTGGACGGGGTGGGACGAGGTGGCCCCTGTATATACTATTAGGGACGATACAAATCTTAATAAAAAAATAAAATTGACACGAACTCATATAAAATTTTATACGGGATTGGAAACAACCACTGAGGACTTTAAAGAACACACGGCCCGCGAGTTGTATGACCACTTAGAGGCGATTAAAAACCCGACCGCTTACGAAGGGCTGGGCGGGTGTGTAAAATTCTTTATTGATTATGAGAGAGACTTCAAAACAAAAAAGGAAATGATGACGGCCCGAGCCGATATCTTACACGACCTTAAAAAGGAGTTTCAAGCCGTTGCGGGATGTAAGGCCGAAGATATAGCTTGGAAGCAAGCGGAAAACACGGGCGAATGTGGCGTTTATCGTTTCATTTTGTTGAAATCAATGGCCGAATTTATGCGGACGGGCTAGAGGTTAAAGAACGGGCTGAACTCATAGGCGGTGCTGATATGTCTGTTTATAAAGTGTATAATAGCCGTCAATTATTCCGCCTTCCTTTGTGTAGCAAAGAAGGAGAAAACCGACCATTCAAGCGAATTGACAAGGAACTGACCCGCGACAACTTTCATGAATGTCTCGTGTCTCATATTGGCGAATATGAGATTATTCAACGACCTAAGCAAACCAACCAAACGGCGGAAGACGGAACCATTAAACAGGCCGTTGAAGCCCTTCAACAATACGCCCTAGAGGTGGCGAAAGTCTGCGGGGATGTCATGAGTGTAAAGACGACGGAGGACGGCAAAACATTTATTTATTGTAAAAGAACGGCCCCCGCATGGTGCGGATTTCATAACCGAACACACAATAAAGACAATTCTTATTATGTGCTAATTAATCAAGACGGAACAATTTTTCTGGGATGTGCGAGACCGCCCGCGGTTGATAAATTAAGGCCATTATTCAAACAGACGAAATACGACAGGCAGGCCGAACTATTGGAAAAACTACTTAAAAACCCGAAACGACACTTGACCCAAATTAAAAAACAATTTGCAAAAATGGCGACCGCGACCATTTCAACATATAAAAAATGGCTAAATGATAGCGATGAGGCACGGCAATATATGAACGGACACAAGGGGGAACGGCTTCTTTTAGGTATCCGCTCAAACTTAGGAACGGTGTAAAAGTGTGGCCTTAATTGAAGCGATTAAAGAACACATTAAGAACGACCCCGACGGCCGAATTTTAATTATTACCCCGAGGCGGGTATTATCTACACAAATGGCTAAGGAATTGGCGGAATTAAACTTTATCAATTACTTAAACCACGAGACGGAAAAAATAACCGAGGCACGGGTTATATGTCAATTAGATAGCCTTCATTATGTGGCGTGGCACAACGAGGGCAGGCCGTTGAACTCTGGCCTTATTGTATTGGACGAAGGAGACCAAAGTATTAAGCACCTAAATGCGACCACATTTAAAAACAATAAATGTGCGAATATGAATTATGCGAGATTACGGCTATTTATGAAGCAGTCCGTAAAAGCCATATGTTTAAGCGGAAACCTAAGGGCAACACATGTGGAAAAATGGCGACGAATGACGGGCGATATTAAAACAATTATTATTATAAATGATGCTTCCAAGTTTCATGAGCCATTTAATATTAAGTTAGCCTTAAACGATGCGCAAATTTTACAACGAGCGAGCGAGGACTTAAAAGCGGGGCGACGGGTTTATTTAGCAAGCAATAAGAACATTAAAGACATTAAGAAATTTTATGAAACCTTAATGAAAAGCAAACCCCATATTAAAGGCCTTTTAATAACGACGGAAACATTAACCGAGCCCGCGGTTAAGCAGGCAGTGGATGATATACGGAACGAGTGGCAGAACTATGAATTAATAGTCGTATCTCCTTGTATCCAGAGCGGGGTTAATTTTGATATTGAAGATTATTTTGATAATATTTACGCGATATTTTCAAATGGGAGCAATTCAAGCGAAGACGCCTTTCAAATGTTGAGGCGGGTACGATATCCAACGAACCGCGACATAATTATTAATATTACGATGCACGGAGGAAACAGGCCGACCAACCCAGACGACATATTAAAGAGTATGAGCACGGCCCCCGACAATATCCTTAAAGGAATGGCCGACAAAGTCTTCGACGAGGAACTCGATTATATAACGGGCTTACCGACTTATAACAATCACCCTTACCCGCGACTAATAGCAGAATTAGAGGCGGAAGCGAACAAGGATAAAAACCGATACACAGAAAATTTTATTAAATGGGCGATATGCCACGGATGGAACGCGGAACAACTACCGACCGACGAGGAAAACACAGGAGACATTAAAGCCGAGTTTAAAGCGGTTTCAATTGAAGTTGATAAAAATTATGCTAAGGAACTATTTGAAGCAATATTAATAACGGAAGATGAAGCGGAAAAACTACGAAAAAAGATGGAAAGACACCCCGACAAGACAACCCGCGAAGATGTGGTCAAACTTCAAAAGCACAACATAATAAAATTATACAGACTAACAGAACCGCCCAAAAATGCGGAATGGTATGAAACATATACGGAACAACAAATTAAGAACTGCTTTAAAAATACATGTCCCTTTTATGATATTGTTTATGAACCCGAATTAAATAATTATGTGAGTAAATGGGCGGGGTTTGAAAAAGGCTTGAAGAGGATTGAGAAAAAAGAATATAGAATGACAGAAGGCCAACTAAACGAAGCAATAAGGGACAGCGGGACAAAAGATAAATTAATATTTGATATGACCAAAAACGAATATAAACACGAGCCGATAAGCCTATTATACGATATGTTGAAAGATATGAAATGTAATCATTTCATGACAATGAACCAAGAACCCGACAGGAAATATTAAACGGGCTTAAACGGATTCAAAACGGATTATTTAAAGACCCAGAGCGGATTATAATTATATTCAAGAAAGACAGAAGAAAAATAGAAAACTTAGTAAATTTAAAACCAGATAATAAAAATTTATTCAAACAGATATTAGAATTTATAAACGGACCATTAAAAAATATGTTTAATATGGCTATTAAAGCAACAAATAAGAAAGCGACACATTATAAATTATATAGCGGAGTTGATAAGGATTACTCACTGATTAAAAATGATTACTATCCGCTATAGGATGGACAACAGACGAGGCGGAGGAAGAGCAAAGCGAAGAGCAAAGCGAAACCGAGCCAGAAATTATAACAACCGAACAAAAGGCAAATTTTCTTAAGGGATGTGTGCGAAAATAACCGAGCGAAAAAGGTTATGATTTTTTTTTGAGCGATTTAAGGCGAAACACCGCTTTATATTGATGGGGGTAGGTGTCCAATTTTTTTTATAGGGAATATAAAGAGGATTTCGTCACCTACCCCCGCACAAGGTAAGAGAGTTTTTGAGGTTTTAATGCTTGCTATTGATTTGACATGGGGGCTAGGTGTCTAATTTTTTTTTATGAAGGAGACAAAAAAAAGGGGGCTTATTAAATGGGATTTGGATTAATAAAATCCGTTTTGCTACACTCAATAATAACTCCCCGCTTAATTTTCTGCTTAACTCCCCGCTTAACTTTCTGCTTAACTTTCTGCTTAACTTTCTGCTTAACTTCTGCTTAACGAACCGACACCATGGGCTATCTTTTTATGGGCTATCTTTTTATGGCTATCTTTTTATGGGCTATCTTTTTATGTGCTATCTTTTTATGTGCTATCTTTTTTTAATGTGGGCTATCTTTTTGAGTGGGTATCTTTTTTTGGGTATCTTTTTTTAGTGTGGAAAATGAACGAATTAATGGTTAAATATGCTTAGTGTAAATAAGGGGTATCTTTTTTAATGGGTATCTTTTTTTTATATGATGAAAATTTTATATTTTTATGTGGAGCAATCAAAATATAAAAATTCTTCTTACTATTAATTTTATTCAAGATTTTGAGGGGTATCTTTTTTTAGTGTGGAAAATGAACGAATTAAGGGTTAAATATGCTTGGTATTTATTTCGGGTATGTAGTCTTTTTTCCAATAAGAAGTAGAAAAAGATACCCTTTTTAATGTAAGAAGAAAAAAGGGAAAATAATGCTTAGTGTGAATAAGGGAAATAAAAAGGGGTCATGGAAAAGGGCTTAGTGTAAATAAGGGAAACAACGGGGCAGAATATTTAACCCCCGCTTCCACCGATAACCAATAATAGCCCCGCTTAATTTTCTGCTTAACTCCCGCTTAACTTTCTGCTTAACAAACCGACACCAACCCCCGCTTAACTAAACACAATAAACAACACACTAAAAACCACCCGACACCAACCCCCCGCTTAACTTCTACATTCTTTTAAAATTATTGTATATAATGCCAAAAGAGAGACTAACCACTGAACAAATGCTTATTATTATCAATTCATACGCCAACCTCCGCTTAACAAGGCACAATAAACAACCCTTAGCAAACCAACACTAACTAGCCCGCTTAATTCTTGCTTACTACTTGCTTTATTCATTGGTAAAAAATAATGTCATTTTTTGCCACTTTTGAACGAAATTTTTTTGGCTATAAAAGAAAAATAACTCCTTGCTTAACTCCTTGCTTAACTCCTTGCTTAACTTGCTTCATTTGTTTGAAAAAAAATAATACATAATTATAAGAGATGTTTAATTGTCGTGTATGTGATGCCGTCTTTAAATCTAAAATTGATTTAGTAATCCACACAGCCCGCGCACACACCACACACGACACATTAAAATTTTTGAAGGCTTTGAACGAATGCTTAAATGGCCTTTTAACAACACCAACAACCACAGAAGAAACATTTCAAAATATTTCTCAAATCAAGAACTATCTAACAGCAACAACCCCCGACACATACACACAATTAATCAAAATAAAAGACAATCTTCAACGATTGCCAACGAATGAAAAATCTAAAGTTATGCTTGAAGAATGTGAAAATATCTTGTATTCCTACATGTCCAACATACGACCCACGCTTGACGAGATAATTACGAGTGCCACCACGGCCACAAAATAAAATATTTTAATTTCGTTAGTCCAGACAACAGAAACCGCCATATAATAATTATGATAGCACTTTTACCGATGCCACCAATTTTCGGACGGCGGGACTGCGTTTTGCTTCCGTCCCGAGCAAAAAGCAAAAATTATATATAAATTAAGCACAATAGAATATTATAGAGTAATATAGAATGACAACACGAAAGCCAAAAGCCCCCGTTGATTACAGCAAGGCCAGATTGTATGTAATCCGATCGTCTCATATAGATAAGGTTTATATCGGAGCAACTACACAGCAATTAAGTAAGCGATTATCCAAACATAAAGAAAATTTCAAGCGATGGACGAACGGGAAATATTGCTATGTGTCTTCTTATAATCTTACAAGCTGGCGATGCTTATATAGAACTTTTGAAAGAGTGCCCGTGCGAAAACAGGGAACAATTATGTAAATACGAAGGTGAAGCAATCCGCGATGCTGTCAATTGTTGTAATAAATACATAACAGGTAGAACAAAGAAGGAATATCGAGAAGATAATAAAGAAGCAATCCAACAGCAAAAGAAAGAATACAACGAAGCACATAAAGAAGCAATCCTACAACAGAAAAAAGAATACTACGAACAAAACAGAGACAAAATAAATGAAAAACATCGGGAACACCACAAGCAATATTATGAGCAAAATAAACAAGCAATCCGCCAGCGACAGCGAGAATATTATGAAGCCAACAAAGACAAAATTAACCAAAGACAGCAAGCAATATACCAACAACAAAAAAAAAACAATCTAATATCATTATTTTTCCGCCTTCTTCTTAAGCCTCTTACTTTTTCTTATTGGTTGGCTTACCCCGTTATTATCAACTAATTTATAGCCCGCTTTCTTTTTCTCAGTTTGCTTTGCTTCGGGTTGCTTTGCTTCGGGTTGCTTTGTTTCCTCCGTCGTGGTTTCCTTTTTACTCATTACAAACTCATTTACAATAACAGCCCCAATTCCGCTTATTTTTCTAAGTGTCGTATTTGTTATTTTTCCGCCGTAGTCATTCCAAATTTTATTTAATAACTCAAACTTGTCCTCACTGCTTGCTTTTTTGCCTAAGGGTTTGTATTTGCCGTCGTCGTCCTCGTTTTCACTTTCATTTTCGGCCCCTTTGACATTCAGACATAAATCAATTTTCCGTCTCAATTCTTCCAACTCTGTTTTTATTCCTTCTTCCATCATTTCACGGGGGTCCGCAACATTCACCCAACTATAAGAAAAACTCGTAAGCATATCACCATGTCCCAACACATTAGAGACCCAAGTATTAAAATTTGTTGTTTTCGGATTAGCAAAATTCGTGTATGACAAACTCGCGTATAATTTTCGCAACATTGAAGACCTTTGTTTATAGTCCGCCAACCAAGGAAACACTTTAATTATTCGTTTGTTTAGTTCATTGTTTTTGTCTTTCGCTAGTTGTCCGTCGTCGTTGATTATTATTGCTTTCTTTTTCTTGAAGTGATTTCTTATTGAATTTACTTGTTCAATAACAAAAGAAGGAGTAAATAAAACAACTGGCCTCTCGGTCCAATTCTTTTTTGCCCCTCTCTCTTTTTCGCTAAATTATCCACTCGCAACCATGAAGGCTTATCGGGTATTAATTCATAAGTGTTTTTGTCAAATATCTCAACGGGTCGCGCCCCTATTGCTATCATCAAAGCCAATAGTTTCATATAATAAGGGTCATTGCTCAAAATCATTTCATTCATTTTTGCCATTACCTCCCTTACATCTATCTGTATTTTTTGTTCGTTTTTTGCTTTGACATCTTTTTTATACCCCTCAACAATTTCAATTCGTTCGTCTTCGTTGATATTGAAATATTTATCTAATTTAGACATCTCATATACTTTTTTTGTTTGATTTGGTTTTATTGCTTTTGTTCTCACTTCGCTTAATCTCTGTCTTCTTGAAGTCGTATTTGGATAAATAATGGTGTATTTTGTATAAACAATTGGCATCGCTTTTAATAATTCGTCCTCTGTTGTCGTTTTACTAAACAATAACAAAATAGCATTATGAAAGGCCTTTGACGGCTTCGCATCACTTGTAAAAAAGTTTGATACGACATCATATATTTTTTCTTCTGTGTCTGCTATGTTCAATTGTTTGATAAATTTTCTGTCGTTTTCGTTCCACATTCTGCCCGTTGTTTTTTCACTCACTCACTTCGTTCGTGCCCGTGTTCTTCCGCGTCTCGTGCTCGCAAGTTGTATATAAAACAAGCCATATTTTTCTCAATATGAAAAAATATTTAATTATTGACTTTTTCTTTTTATTTCTTATGTTCTTTTTATGATCATTTATCTACAATAGACATGTCCATCTCGTATATCATAAAATAAGCCTTAGAAACATATAAAACACACACATGAAGACAGAAAACACACACAGGAAGCACAAAACAAACATTTGTTTTGACAAAAAAACGACAAACTAAGCACACTAAGAGAGATTTGGTCAAAATGACGACAATTTCATATTAAACGAAGTTTAATATATATTTTTATGAAATAAAAATATGAAATTGTCGTCATTTTGACCAAATCTCTCTTAGTGTGCTTAGTTTGTCGTTTTTTTTTGTCAAAACAAATGTTTGTTTTGTGCTTCCTGTGTGTGTTTTCTGTCTTCATGTGTGTGTTTATATGTTTCTAAGGCTTATTTTATGATATACGAGATGGACATGTCTATTGTAGATAAATGATCATATATATGTTATATATATATATTATATATATATATATATATATATATATATATATATATATGTATGTGCGTATGTATGTATGTGTGTACGTATGTATGTATGCATGTATGTATGCATGTATGTATGTATGTATGTATGGCCCTGTCTGTCTGTCTGTCCGTCTTCCTCTCTGTATGTATTCAGACGTATGCATGCATGTATGTATGTATGTATGTATGTATATGTATGTATGTATGTATATGTATGTATGTATGTATGTATGGCACTGTCTGTCTGTCTGTCTGTCCGTCTGCCTATCTGTATGTATGTAGACGTATGCATGTATGTATGTCTGTATGTCTGTATGTATGTATATGTATGTATGTATGCATATGTATGTATGTATGTATATGTATGTATGTATGTATGTATGTATGTATGAATGTATGTATGAATGTATGTATGTAATATATGTAATGTATGTAATGTATTAATGTATGTATGTATGCTATGCTATGCTATGCTAGTATGCTTTGTTATGCTGTGCTTTGCTGTTCTATGCTATGTATGTATGTATGTATGTATGTACGTACGTACGTATGTATGTATGTATGTACATATGTATGTTTGTATGTATGTATATATGTATGCATGCATGTATTTTTTTTTTAAGTTTTTTTTAAGCATAGTTACTGATTAATGTAATGAAGACACTTACTTCTATGTTCGGCGACGGTTAGCCAGGATACATCAAGTGATAAATAATTTAATTAAGCAGGTATACACTACCAAGAAAGTTTTATTTACGATTTGGGGGAAGAAAGCTACGAAAACTTGCAGAATTGAGGGGAGCACGAGTTGCACGAATGAACTCTGTCTGAGTAGTTGTTGTGTCTGACAGACATGTTGTGTGTGATTTTGAGGCTGATTGTGCACGAAAGGGAGACAGTGCAGAAAACAGGGTAAGTGGGCCCCATGACCAAAGAGAAGAGAAGGTAGACAAGTTCGGTTGAGATCTCCCTGGGGTGGATTGAGGTATCTGATTTTGGAACAGAGCTGCTGGGAAAGAATTGTTTACAGGGTAATCATCACCAGCAACAGTAGAAGCAGCAGCAGTGGCAGTAGTAGCAGTAGTACCAGTAGCAGCAGAAGCAGCAGCAGCAGCAGTAGTAGTAGTAGTACTAGTAGTAGTAGTAGTAGTAGTAGTAGTAGTAGTAGTAGTAGTAGTAGTAGTATTAGTAGTATGAGTACTTTGCTGCGACCCTTTTGCACTCCTTGAAGTTTTTCTTTTTTTGTTTGCGGGTGCGGGTGGCTCTGCTGGTGTGTCTTGCACGTCGACAAATTCACTACTTGCTAACACATCTTGCTCACATTTTTTTTCTTCGCCTGGAGCGCTTTTGTTTGCGTTTCGTAGTTGTTTGTCTTTGGTTAGAACGACTTTTCTGGGATGCTGGGGGCTTGTTCCGTTCCCCATGAGGGACGAACCGTTTGCTAGATCCTCCTTTTCGAGGCACATTACCATCTCGCTCACTGGATTGATTGGATGACTCTGTAGCCGTTGAGTCTGAAAATTTTCTTTCCAACTCTTGGTCAAGCCAGTCATGAGCTTGTGCTGCCAAGGCAATTGCTGCAACTCTTCTTGGTTTCGGGCTCGACTAGCTTTGCCCGCTTGTTCCTTGATTCTTTCATCACAAAAAGCTTTGTAATGTGAAAAGTTTGATTTCAAGCTGCTAGTGGAAGCACTTGAATTGCTAAAATCATAGTGGCATGTCTCCCTATCTTGAGTTGCGTCAGAGTGATCAGCATCGAAGTCAGCATTGACATCTTCATACTCCTGCGCTGTGACATACTTACTGCAAAGCGGGATAGATAACGGAATGATATCAAGCTTTCCACGTAACCAAGCATCAACACATTCACTTGCTTTGCGAAGAAAACTGAGAGCTGTTGTTATATGGTCTGGGTCCGCACCACATATACCTGGTCCATTAGTGGCTGCATCATCAAAAGATCGAGAGCTTTTCAGTGCTGATATTGCATGGGTGGGATCGGAATAACCCAAAAACCACCTGAAATGAATATCAGCGAACACGTCTAGCTTCCCGTTTTTGATGGCAAAGCAGTGACGGCAACAAACACCAAACTGCTGGTAGTAAAAACAGCTGCACACAAGGAACAGATGGTCAGATGGATGTTGGCATAACAGAACAATTCTTGCACGACTAAAAGTCGGACCGACTGAGTGTCTCCCTGTAGACTTGCGATCTTCTGTTTGAATGTCTTGCAGTCTAGAAACTTTGTATACAACAATTTGAGAATCATCTCTGAATGTTTGAGAAAGAAACTCAACTAACTACTTTTTCCACTGAGACTTTTAGGTCGACAAAAGTTTCAGAGGGTAAGTGTAGATCAGTCTGTCAATTTCTTTTAAATCAGCATCCTCTTCAGGATTGGTGTCTGCGTGTTCCGAATTAGTACTAAGTGAACATGCTAACTTGTGAGCAGTGCGATCTTGGTCTGCTTTTCGCCATTTGTGTGTCTAAACGATCTTTTTCTAGAGCAGTGGTCATCTGTGAGCTTGCGTTCAGATTCCATCCAGAGCTTTTGCCCCTTTTTATGAGAGAATGTTCTCTTTCTGTTCCACTTGTCGTTCCATCTCCTAAAGTCATAAGAGTAGAAGCAGAGAAATGAGCCCATGTGTCGAACTTAGCTTCCAGAGAAATGAGATAGTTATCAAGCGCTTCATATCTGCCGGTGCTGTGAATTGTTTTCCTTGCATAGATCCAAACACACTTCATAGTTGTTTCAGCTTCCAATTGAGTCTCGCATGAATGCCCAATCGTATGCAATGTCTCAAGTATGTTGTCATAAACAGAGTCCACAGCAGCTCCTAATAACTCTGTTTTTTCCAATTGTTTGTTAAGCAGATGGAATTGGCAACGGCGACGCTTACTGTGTTTGCTGAATTTACCCCTTGCTTTAGCATAGTCAAACCCAGCATGCATTTGTGTGTCGCCATCTGTCAGAGATATCTGACATGCCTTCAGTGCTTCTGGATGCAAAATAGCTGGGAGTAATCGATCATATAGCTTGCAAAAATTGTATTCCCTTTGATCGTAAAGAAAACCTCTGAAAGTGACAATATTTTTACTATTGCCACCTTTGCTCGTTCCATTCACCATATACCTTCGCAACCTATTTGTATTTGCGACCGTGTCCACACGCAACTGAATATTTCAGAAAGCGGTCTGACTCAAAAGTTCACACTGCATTGAGAAACAACCTTGATACAGTGGGCAGATTTGTTGCCTCAACCACTTCAA
>WBZZ01003369.1:102500-120000 GCA_019918135.1 Paulinella micropora
TCCGACGCGTGATAAAATAAAATTGTCACTTACTGCCTTGGTTGCCTTGCGCGAACCCCTTTGCCAGGTGGCGGTCCGCCAACAAAAGTCAAGTCAAACTTCGACTCCTCAAGACTGTCCCAAATTCCGTTCGGGATCGCGCCCAATGATAAGTCAAAAGGGATGTCCAGCACTCCCCTAGGCAGTGACTGAATAGTCCACGCAGTGTGGTCTTTATCTCGAGGGGTAATAGTACCATCCCAAGTCTCGAGATCTTTTGCGTTTTTGTATACCGGTAAATATTGTCTAGCTTTTGGATCCTCAACAGCGTCCATGCTTCTCCAGAAATGGAGTACCGGTTGTATTGTTTTTGCTGCTAAGGATCTCTTCGATATCCGTGCTGCCCGCGTAGTCTGCGGGACTGCCACAGCTCGCATGAGATAAAGATCTGAGAGAGTGTCATGACCTCTTTGAAATCCTCCTTCATCCGTTTCAACGCCTCCTCAACGGATTCATCTCAAGTAAGAAGGGGTCATATTTGATCAGCCTTCGAACATTCACGATTTGCATCTTCCCTCTACCCCTGATCTTATAGTTCAGAGGTCCCATCTGATCCATGATCTGGTATGGTCCTTTCCAGTGGGTAAACAGCTTAGAGCTACCCCCCTTGGGTACTTGAGGATGATACAAGAGTACAATATCCCCAACCTGGAAACGGACTTGATCTAAGTGCGCTTGTCGCACTCCTTGTGCATCAGTCTTTCTGCGCTCCGCCTCCCTGTGCGCCGCAACTATTTGCTCCGCCTCCATCTTCGCTCTTAGTCTCATCCCGAACAACTCATCCTCATCTGCCCAAGTATCCTTTGGGTGCAGAAGCGAGGTTGAGATACTAGGCTCTCGGCCGTAAACCAATTGATATGGCGAGACTGAGCTCCTGGCTCCTCCTAGTGCCGATGAGGGTAGACAGTTCATTGCAAAGGCAAATGAAGGTGCTGCCTCCACCCAGGCTCTCTGATTCTCCTTCTTCATACAGTACATCTTAAGCGAGGCTTTGAGAGGTCTATGTACCCGCTCGATCTTGCCATTCGCTCTCGGGTTATAGGCAGTAACATATTGCCATTTCATCCCGTAATACTTAGATAGTCTGTCGATGACTTCATTATTAAAGTCAGAACCTCGATCAGAACATATCTTTCTAGGCACTCCGATCTGCGAGACGATCCTATCGATCAGAGCCTCCGCAGTTGTCTTGCCTGTAGCGTCCTTAACAGGAACAACCTAGACATAATTGGTGGCTCGATCTATTGCGGTAAGAGGGTATCTGTACCCTTCTGCCGATTCGGGGAAAGGTCCCACATGATTGATGTGTAAGAATTCAAACATCCCGGCGTGTAAAGGGAATGTACCGATCAGGCCAAAATTCGCCTTCAGCGGTGTCTTTGTGGTCTTGCATGGGATGCATGCGTCCACTTCTCTGTCTATCTCCTCCTTCATCCCCTTCCACCAAAATCGCCTCGCTATGAACCAATGAGTTCTTTGTCGACCCGGATGTGCCAGTAAGGGGCAGTTATGGGCTGCGACATATATAAAGCGCCTCAACTTCTCTGGTACCCAGAGAGTCCATTTATCCGGCTGTGACGCAAATTTGCCGTGCTGGCCCTTGTACCACAATAGCCCATCTCCACGCCATCTCCTTCATCTGATCTTTGATCTGCGGAGTCTTTTTAAGCTCATTAGGGCTCTTGTATAACGTTATGAGCTCCTTGAACTCCGGATCCGTCGCCTGTTGTTGCCTCCATGCAGTAGGCGAGGCGATATGAATAGTACCGTCCTCCAACCTTACTCCTACCCTTTCTGGGTCTTCATCAAGCTCGCTTCGATTTTCCTGCGGAGGTTCAGTACAGACCTCAGTCGTCTCCTCCTCCTCTTTTATATTCGCCTTCGCGTTCTCATATGCCTCATAAGACCACTCAGCGTCTTCGAGAACATGTGCCTCACAGCATATGCCATGATCCGAGCCTTGAGGACTATATCGTAGACCCGTGCGGTCATAACGAACGCCTCTTGCCATCTGCATCGTCTCTATGTGGCTTACCTCGTACACCTTGTCCGTGGACAGATCTATCATCTCCACTGATGATACGAGAGCCGACACCTCCGACTGAAACTCTAGCCTGGAAAGGCTATCAGCGACTACGTTTCGCTTTCCCGGTAAGTAGACCATCGTGAAATTGAAACATGACAAGAAAGCTTGCCACCGCGCCAAACGGCCGGTTTGTTCATGATTCATCAACCAAAGAAGGTTGTGATGATCGGTCCTAACCGTGAATAGAGGTCCTCCCCATAGGTATTCTCTGAGCCTCTTAAGAGCCCATACTACTGCCAACGCCTCTCTCTGTCGCGTGCAGTAGTTTCGCTCCGCCGCACACAGCTTTCTACTAATAAACATGATCGGGCGCAACTTTTTCTCCTCATCTTCTTGTTGCAGCACCGCACCGATCGCGAACTTAGATGCATCTGTGTCGACTACGAACGGCTTCGTAAAGTCGGGCATCATAAGTACTAATCCGCCGTCCTTGGGATCTTTATGAATGAGATCTTTGAGCGTATTAAACGCCTGCAAAGCCTCCTCATCCCACTTCTCAAAGTCTCCAAAATCAATCATCTTCTCCAGCTTAGCCCGAGTTGCACCCCAATTGGGTATGAACTGGCTGTAGTACTGTGCCATCGCAAGAAAAGAGTGTAACTCCGTGCGATTCTTTGGCAACTGTCTACTCATGATCTCCTCCCTCTTTTCGCGCGATATCGAGACCCCATTATGAGAAATCTCGTAACCCAAATACGTCACACTTGTCCTGGCAAGCTGACATTTCTTTAGGTTGCATTTCAGGCCAAAAGCTCCGACGCGCCTGAAGACATCTGACAAGTGATCGATATGCTCTTCCATTGTGTTAGAGTATACGATGATGTCATCGATGTAGCAAAATGCATATTCTCCCGCCTTCTGTCCTCTCCTTCTCATAAAACCATCCGCCGACTGGTCGTCATATTGACCGCTCAGCATCTTCTGCATCGCCTTCTGAAAGAGTCCCGGGGCCTGTTTAAGTCCCATCGGAAGCACCTTCCACTGGTATATTTCCATACCGACAACGAATGCAGTCAGCCATCTGAATTTCTCGTCCAGTGGTATCTGCCAGAAGCAGTTCTTAAGGTCAATGACCGAATAGAATTTAGCATTCCGCAGCACTCTTCTGCCCTCTTCTAAGGTCGGCAGAGGATTTCTCTCTTCCTCTAGCACCTTATTCACACGGGCATAATTGATCGTCAAACGCCATTCTCCTCCTGGCTTAGGGACGATTTTCGGTTGAGAGACAATTGGAGATGTAGATCTCTCAATAAAGTCCTCATTGAGCAACTGCCTTACATTCTCCTCCGCTATCTTCGCCTCATGTATGCTCAAATTTGCCCTCCGTGGTGCCGGAGATGGCTCCGCACCCGGTATCTTGTAAACGACTGCAGTGAAGTCCTCAGATTTTACACCACCTGCCCGAGGAGGGTCGAAAATTTCTCTATACACCCCCATCTTAGCTTTGAGAAGCTCTTTTTCTCTCTCCGTGCCCACTCCTAGGATTTTCCGCGCCACCGCTTGGAAATCTTCCTCCGACATCTTCTTATGCTCCTTGAGGGGCGCTAAGTCCTCCTCCAAACTCATATCCTCCTCCGACAAATCGTCTAGTCCCGTTCTTTCATACGTGACTGTGTCCGGCTCATCATCATGGCCAATTCCGACAAGCATAGCAATAAGGTTCGCGTATTGTATCGGAGCCTTACGGGTGTAAAAACCATCAAAGCATGTGAAGGCTTGAGGTATTAATTTCAACTTGTCCTGGGTTCTGAGCTTCTGCTTGGAAGCACTGCTCTGCTCACGAGACCCGAGTCGAGAAGCCACCACTAACTGTTGCTTGCGGGAAGGAACAGGTATAGGATGATCAATAAGCCGGTCCCTTATCTCCTGTGCCCAGATCGCCTTCTCATTGTATGGCAGAATGACAGAGTACGGCTTGTTGCTCTCAAATAGAGTCCGTAAACACCTTTTCACTTCCGTTAATGAGCGCGGCCAGGTGGGCACGTCACCCCAAAAGTTCGTGATAAAAGTTTTAATGTCATCCGCTGGAGTATCGGGGATACGCCCCTTCCTCCTTGGCACGAACGCCTCTCTCTTCTCATCTGACACCTTCGCGTGGTAACAGTAGCCATTAGTAATATGGACATCTGCACCGCCACCTTCTGCGAATCTGGCCAACGACGGGAACTGTTTCGCAACACATATTATCTCCTCATTACGCGCTACGACTAAGTCATCAATAGACTTTTTGTCCCATGCGGGAATCGTAACCGTATACGCCTGCATCTCCGTCTTCCAATTGTCGGTCCAGGACAGTTCGTCCGGGACTGTGACATAGGGGTGCACATAGGCTTCAGTTACCTATGTACGAAGGCTAACTTTTTTATCTCCGTTGCTAGACTCAGCTCAAAAGCCTCGTATGAGTCAGTAGCAGTCATCGGATTAATATCCTCCTCCTCTCCATTCTTCACTCCATAAATCACCCGCCGTGCGGCGCAATCGATCACAGCCCCCATCGTAGCCAATTGGTCATACGACAGCAGGATTGAACCGTGGTAATCGGGGACAACATAGAGGTCCGCACGATATACTCGACCGGATGTCAATTTAAAAATTAATGTGACAATGCCCGTAATTTCCGTACGGCTGCCTACCCCTTTTAGGGTCCCCTTTGTTTTTCTAATGTTTTTGTCCACCCATGTCCGGTGACTATTCAAAAACTTCTGGCCGACAATATTAATATTCGCCATCGCATCATTACCAACTTTCAATGTGGTTTGTAAAGTTTCACAAAAGAGGTCAGTGTAGCATAGCGCGTCTGGTCTATGTAAACTAGCCGCTAGCACATGAATTTTTCGTTCTAGGGTTTTGAGTCTAAGCTCAAGTTCCTTGTCCTCTTTTCGTTCCTCCTCCTTCCTCTCTAGCTTAGCCTCTCGAGTATCAGGGGCTTCCGGTATCTCGGGTGTCTGTGAGACAGAGTCTGGTACACTGAGTGTACATGTGTCTACAGTAGAGACTATCGAGTCCGTCGGCGGCGAAACGACCCGCTGTTTCTTTGCAGGCGAAGGCCCAGCATTCGGTTTCGGTTTCCTCTCCTCCATCGCCTTCTTCGCCTTCCTATTTGCATCATTTATCATATTAGCTCTCGAAGGATGGACTAGCAAATGCTTGCCTTGAGGCTTTTGAGGCTGTTACAATCCCCGAAGATAGCTCAATAAAAAGTCGGTAATACAACCAGACACAAATCCCCAAAAGAGAATGATGTCTCGTTATATTAGCTCAGTGAAGCCGAAAAGAAAACGGCAACAGACCAAGGTTAAAATGGCATTAGGTCAAATCCGGCCAAACGATATTGAAAATAATGGGAAAAAACTAGGTGCACCTGACACCAGAAAAAGAGTACTTTTTACCGGCTATCCGGGGGGTGATGCCTACAGTACCCCTTCCCGTTTTTATGACGGAAATATGCAATATTTTCGTCATATAATTGCTGATTTCTTTTCTGCACAAACGCTACGGGGTGTCGCAACTAAGTGCATTAACCCACGGAAAGACGGTGCAGTGGATATATAAAACGCATACGCCAGACACGAGTCAACTATAAATCTCCAGCCTCGTTTTTGTAGATAAAAACTCCTCCTTCCACACTTGTTGTCCCCCCGTAACTTAATTCTGAGGCAGTATGTCAAGAACAAATAGTATTACTATTGCAATAAAAGCAGCGTTATAATTTTTCTCCTTCTCCAAAAACACTTCCGATCAGTAAATACATTGTCTTTTAATAACATACCCTTGTATTCAATCGGTTACCTTAATATAGTACTAGGGGGCCAGACCTAATAACTATATCCAAAGCCGGGGTGAGTGAGCCCGACCATGCGATATGCCGACACAAGTAGAGACGGACCGTGCTGGTATGACGATATTAAGTATATCCAAAGAAAAAAAATTTAATATGTCTACTATGAGAACATTTTTTGAGAACATCACCCTGGATACTTGAAGCAGGGTCGTACCAGGAACACCATCGCTAAACTCACAAGCGATCCCCTTATACGGTGTCGTATCCATTTGCCGATTGACCCTCGCACTCATATGTTGCGATAAAAATGCCAAGTAACAACAATGGTATAAAAACATTTTAATAAGACATGATCTGACATGGGCACTATGAGATTAATCCACATGCAGCTTTCAATGTCCGACGCGTGATAAAAGAAAAAAATGTCACTTACTGCCTTCGTTGCCTTGCGCGAACCCCTTTGCCAGGTGGCGGGCCGCCAACAAAAGTCAAGTCAAACTTCGACTCCTCCAGAATGTCCCATATTTTGTTAGGGATGGCGCCCAAAGATAAGTCAAAAGGAATGTCAAGCACTCCTCTAGGCAGTGACTGAATAGTCCACGCAGTGTGGTCTTTGTCTCGAAGGGTAATAGTATAATCCCATGTCTCGAGAATTTTCGCGTCTTTGTACACCGGTAAATATTGTCTAGCTTTTGGATCCTCAACAGCGTCCATGCTTCTCCAAAAATGGAGTACCGGTTGTATCGTTTTTGCTGCTAAGGATCTCTTCGATGTCCGTGCTGCCCGTGTAGTCTGCGGGACCACCACAGCTCGCATGAGATAAAGATCTGAGAGAGTGTCATCGGCAACATGAGGTTCTGCCGGTCGCATCAGATAAAAAGCGTCTCGGACCCACTTGATGGCCGCAATCGCCTCTCCTTCCTTCCATCGCACATGTCGAATGTCCACATTACCCGCGTTCGGGTTAGTGTCCTTCTCCCCTCCTCCTCCATGGACATCCGTCGCTCGCGTCGACCTTGCCACCTTCCTCGGTTGGTCGAAGATGAGATCGTTTTGCGCTCTCCTCCTCTGCGCCTCCGTGAACTTCTCCTTCGTACCGCCGCGGACTATGGGGGCTTTAGACTGACTCCCCGCCGCGCTTTTGCGGTTTGAGTCTTCCTTACTCTCCTTCTCGGTCTCCTCCTTCTCCGTGACAGGTGCCCGATAGGCATTCTCCTCCTCTAAGGTATTCTCCTTCTGTATAGGCGGTACCTCTTTGAAGTCCTCCTTCATCCGTTTCAACGCCTCCTCAACGGATTCATCCTCAAGTAAGAAGGGGTCATATTTGATCAGCCTTCGAACATTCACAATCTGCACCTTCCCTCTATCCCTGATCTTATAATTCAGAGGTCCCATCTGTTCCATGATCTGGTATGGTCCTTTCCAGTGGGTAAACAGCTTAGAGCTAACCCCCTTAGGGACTTGAGGATGATACAAGAGTACAATATCCCCAACCTGGAAACGGACTTGATCTAAGTGCGCTTGTCGCACTCCTTGTGCGTCAGTCTTTCTGCGCTCCGCCTCCCTGTGCGCCGCAACTATTTGCTCCGCCTCCATCTTCGCTCTTAGTCTCATCCCGAACAACTCATCCTCATCTACCCAAGTGTCTTTTGGATGCAGAAGTGAGGTTGGGATATTAGGCTCTCGGCCGTAAACCAATTGATATGGCGAGACTGAGCTCCTGGCTCCTCCTAATGCCGATGAGGGTAGACAGTTCATTGCAAAGGCAAATGAAGGTGCTGCCTCCACCCAGGCTCTCTGATTCTCCTTCTTCATACAGTACATCTTAAGCGAGGCTTTGAGAGGTCTATGTACCCGCTCGATCTTGCCATTCGCTCTCGGGTTATAGGCAGTAACATATTGCCATTTCATCCCGTAATACTTAGATAGTCTGTCGATGACTTCATTATTAAAGTCAGAACCTCGATCAGAACATATCTTTCTAGGCACTCCGATCTGCGAGACGATCCTATCGATCAGAGCCTCCGCAGTTGTCTTGCCTGTAGCGTCCTTAACAGGAACAACCTAGACATAATTGGTGGCTCGATCTATTGCGGTAAGAGGGTATCTGTACCCTTCTGCCGATTCGGGGAAAGGTCCCACATGATCGATGTGTAAAAATTCAAACATCCCGGCGTGTAACGGGAATGTACCGATCAGGCCAAAGTTCGCCTTCAGCGGTGTCTTTGTGGTTTTGCATGGGATGCATGCGTCCACTTCTCTGTCTATCTCCTCCTTCATCCCTTTCTACCAAAATCGCCTCGCTATGAACCAATGAGTTCTTTGTCGACCCGGATGTGCCAGTAAGGGGCAGTTATGGGCTGCGACATATATAAAGCGCCTCAACTTCTCTGGTACCCAGAGAATCCATTTGTCAGGCTGTGATGCAAATTTGCCATGCTGGCCCTTGTACCACAATAGCCCATCTCTCCACGCCATCTCCTTTATCTGATCTTTGATCTGTGGAGTCTTTTTAAGCTCATTAGGGCTCTTGTATAACGTTATGAGCTCCTTGAACTCCGGATCCGTCGCCTGTTGTTGCCTCCATGCGGTAGGCGAGGCGATATGAATAGTACCGTCCTCCAACCTTACTCCTACCCTTTCTGGGTCTTCATCAAGCTCGCTTCGATTTTCCTGCGGAGGTTCAGTACAGACCTCAGTCGTCTCCTCCTCCTCTTTTATATTCGCCTTCGCGTTCTCATATGCCTCATAAGACCACTCAGCGTCTTCGAGAACATGTGCCTCACAGCATATGCCATGATCCGAGCCTTGAGGACTATATCGTAGACCCGTGCGGTCATAACGAACGCCTCTTGCCATCTGCATCGTCTCTATGTGGCTTACCTCGTACACCTTGTCCGTGGACAGATCTATCATCTCCACTGATGATACGAGAGCCGACACCTCCGACTGAAACTCTAGCCTGGAAAGGCTATCAGCGACTACGTTTCGCTTTCCCGGTAAGTAGACCATCGTGAAATTGAAACATGACAAGAAAGCTTGCCACCGCGCCAAACGGCCGGTTTGTTCATGATTCATCAACCAAAGAAGGTTGTGATGATCGGTCCTAACCGTGAATAGAGGTCCTCCCCATAGGTATTCTCTGAGCCTCTTGAGAGCCCATACTACTGCCAACGCCTCCCTCTGTCGAGTGCAGTAGTTTCGTTCCGCCGCACACAGCTTTCTACTAATAAACATGATCGCGCGCAACTTTTTCTCCTCATCTTCTTGTTGCAGCACCGCGCCAATCGCAAACTTAGATGCATCCGTGTCGACTACGAACGGCTTCGTAAAGTCGGGCATCATAAGTACTAATCCGCCGTCCTTGGGATCTTCATAAATGATATCTTTGAGCGTATTAAACGCCTGCAAAGCCTCCTCATCCCACTTCTCAAAGTCTCCAAAATCAATCATCTTCTCCAGCTTAGCCCGAGTTGCACCCCAATCGGGTATGAACTGGCTATAGTACTGTGCCATCGCAAGAAAAGAGTGTAACTCCGTGCGATTCTTTGGCAACTGTCTACTCATGATCTCCTCCCTCTTTTCGCGCGATATCGAGACCCTATTATGAGAAACCTCGTAACCCAAATACGTCACACTTGTCCTGGCAAGCTGACATTTCTTTAGGTTGCATTTCAGGCCAAAAGCTCCGATGCGCCTGAAGACATCTGATAAGTGATCGATATGCTCTTCCATTGTGTTAGAGTATACGATGATGTCATCGATGTAACAAAATGCATATTCTCCCGCCTTCTGTCCTCTCCTTCTCATAAAACCATCCTCCGACTGGTCGTCATATTGACCGCTCAACATCTTCTGCATCGCCTTCTGAAAGAGCCCCGGGGCCTGTTTGAGTCCCATTGGAAGCACCTTCCACTGGTATATTTCCATACCCACAACGAATGCAGTCAGCCATCTGGATTTCTCGTCCAGTGGTATCTGCCAGAAGCCGTTCTTAAGGTCAATGACCGAATAGAATGTAGCATTCCGCAGCACTCTTCTGCCTTCTTCTAAGGTCGGCAGAGGATTTCTCTCTTCCTCTAGCACCTTATTCACACGGGCATAATTGATCGTCAAGCGCCATTCTCCTCCTGGCTTAGGGACGATTTTCGGTTGAGAGACAATTGGAGATGTAGATCTCTCAATAAAGTCCTCATCGAGCAACTGTCTCACATTCTCCTCCGCTATTTTTGCCTCATGTATGCTCAAATTTGCCCTCCGTGGTGCCGGAGATGGCTCCGCACCCGGTATCTTGTAAATGACAGCAGTGAAGTCATGCGACTTTACACCACCTGCCCGAGGAGGGTCGAAAATTTCTCTGTACGCCTCCATCTTAGCTTTGAGAAACGCCTTCTCTCTCTCCGAACCCACTCCTTCTTCTAAAATTTTCCGCGCCGCCGCTTGGAAATCTTCCTCCGACATCTTCTTATGCTCCTTGAGGGGCGCTAAGTCCTCCTCCAAACTCAAATCTTCCTCGGACAAATCGTCTAGTCCCGTTCTTTCATACGTGACTGTGTCCGGCTCATCATCATGACCCAGCCCGACAAGCATATCAATAAGGTTCGCGTATTGTATCGGAGCCTTACGGGTGTAGAAACCATCAAAGCATGTGAAAGCTTGAGGTATCAATTTCAACTTGTCCTGGGCTCTGAGCTTCTGCTTGTATGCACTGCTCTGCTCCCGAGACCCGAGTCGACAAGCCACCACTAACTGTTGCTTGCGAGAAGGAACAGGTATAGGATGATCAATAAGCCGGTCCCTTATCTCCTGTGCCCAGATCGCCTTCTCATTGTATGGCAGAATGACAGTATACGGCTTGTTACTCTCAAATAGAGTCCGTAGACACTTTTTCACTTCAGTTAGTGAGCGCGGCCAGGTAGGCACATCGCCCCAAAAGTTCGTGATAAAAGTTTTAATGTCATCCGCTGGAGTATCGGGGATACGCCCCTTCCTCCTTGGCACGAACGCCTCTCTCTTCTCATCTGACACCTTCGCGTGGTAACAGTAGCCATTAGTAATATGGACATCTGCACCGCCACCTTCTGCGAATCTGGCCAACGACTGGCACTGTTTCGCAACACATATTATCTCCTCATTACGCGCTACGACTAAGTCATCAATAGACTTTTTGTCCCATGCGGGAATCGTAACCGTATACGCCTGCATCTCCGTCTTCCAATTGTCGGTCCAGGACAGTTCGTCCGGGACTGTGACATAGGGGTGTACATAGGCTTCAGTTGCCTCATGTACGAAGGCTAACTTTTTTATCTCCGTTGCTAGACTCAGCTCAAAAGCCTCGTATGAGTCAGTAGCAGTCATCGGATTAATATCCTCCTCCTCTCCATTCTTCACTCCATAAATCACCCGCCGTGCGGCGCAATCGATCACAGCCCCCATCGTAGCCAATTGGTCATACGACAGCAGGATTGAACCGTGGTAATCGGGGACAACATAGAGGTCCGCACGATATACTCGACCGGATGTCAATTTAAAAATTAATGTGACAATGCCCGTAATTTCCGTACGGCTGCCTACCCCTTTTAGGGTCCCCTTTGTTTTTCTAATGTTTTTGTCCACCCATGTCCGGTGACTATTCAAAAACTTCTGGCCGACAATATTAATATTCGCCATCGCATCATTACCAACTTTCAATGTGGTTTGTAAAGTTTCACAAAAGAGGTCAGTGTAGCATAGCGCGTCTGGTCTATGTAAACTAGCCGCTAGCACATGAATTTTTCGTTCTAGGGTTTTGAGTCTAAGCTCAAGTTCCTTGTCCTCTTCTCGTTCTCCCCCCTTTTCCGCCAACTTAACTTCTTGAGTCTCCGGGGCTTCCGGTATCTCGAGTGTCTTTTGGACAGAGTCTGGTACACCGAGTGTACTCGTGTCTATAGCAGAGACTATTGAGTCCTTTGGCGGGGGTACGGTCCGCTGCTTCTTCGTAGGAGGAGACCTAGCCTTTGGTTTCGGCTTCCTCTCCTCCATCGCCTTCTTCGCCTTCCTATTCGCATCATTTATCATATTAGCTCTCGAAGGATGAACTAGCAAGTGCTTACCTTGAGGCTTGTGAGGCTGTGTGCCTTCACCTTCACGTCTGGGAGGAACGGAACCGTTCGTATCCTGTTCATCAACAGTAGGCATAACTGTGACTGTCGGATTAAAAAGAACAGTTTTTATCTCCTTCTCTCTCTTTTTTTCCTCTCTCTTCTCCTCCCGTCAGTCTACGACGACAACACGCTCACCTGAGCCGGTGTCTTCGTCTTGACGTCCCCCCTCCGTAGCGGTATAAGCTTGCTGGGGGTAGTTGGAGCTGAAACTGGTGCTATAATTCCAGTATCCGTGTCCTCTGGGAGGGCGCGCTGGGGTCCGTCCTCCCCTTCCACGAAAGCCTCGTCCTCGTGGTGCCGCCCCTCTTGGTGTCCCTTGGGACCCTCGTGACGATCCTCTTGTCTCTCCTCCTCCTCTAGTCGGCGCCTTTGATCGGCCCGATGTCTCTCTCTTCTCCCTTCTCTTCATTCTGTCAAGGAAGTAAATGATGGTCTCCCGGAACTCCGCATCCGAGACCATATTCGCATTCCACCTCCCCTCCTCCAACTCCTTCTTGTACATGGCGTACATGGTCTTTTTCATGCCTTCGAGCTCTCTAAGGAAAAGATTTCGCTGCCTATCATCAAGAGAGTCGTGGCTGAAGAGGCAATTGCCTACTCCTTTCTGTGCCTCATGCTTACACGCCATGTATGAAAAATAGCGGTAGCACGGCGTCGGCTCATCTCTCCCCCTCTTGAGACCTGCCGTTCGAGTTGCATGTGCTGCTTGAGCACCTCCAACCCCCTGTGTCGCGGCACTGGAGAATGACTCGGTGGCCGTGTCCAATTCGGAACACGCGTCGAGCACCTCCTTGATCAGGTCGCCCGGCGGAGTAGCCGCTACAGTCCTCTCGTATATATTCGTTTCTAAAAAATCCGCCGTCTTCACCGCCGTGAAGGTCGGACAGGACTGTATGATCCTTGCGAGCTTGCTCGGGTGTCGTGTACACAAAGCACTCAGGAAGTACAAAATGATAGACTTCCGGCTATAAAAGAGCCCGTACTTGGCGCTGACCTCAGTGAGGATCGCTGCCAACCTCGTGCCAATGCCCAGCCCTTCGTTCACCTCTTGAAAAATCTCAAACCCAATCAAAGTACCAGTGCACAGGTGCTGATACCCATGAGTTTTAAAGTATTGCAAGAGGACGGCAACTGGCACCGTGCATTGCAGGTCTGAGGCTGCTCTCCTAGCCGCCACCTCTACCGCTCTCATCGCCTTATATTCCCCAACATCAAACCCTTGTGTGATGATTGATGGGTCCAACAAGGTGTACAACGCCTCATACTCCTGTGTTTCGTCCGTTGGATGCTGCTTCATGCAAGCATCAATTCTTCTGAGCTTGTCTCGAAGGTTCGCATCCGTGTCCTTCTGACTCGCTGTCTCTGCATACAGCGTCAGAGCAGTGGCATCGGACTTTGTATATTTTTGGAAGGCCTGTATGATAGCCTGTCTGCCTTTTTGTCATTACTGTTGACAATGACAGTGGTAGGCGCTGAGCTAGTCGCAGGGGCCGAAGGGGCTGTGTGGGCTGACGGGGCGGAGCGGCCCGAGGGAGCCATATAAGATCCAGAGAAATATCTCGGTCCCTTTGTTCCCGCCGCCTTGGCTAATGCAATCTTGGCCTCCATCTCCTTCTTTTCTTTCTCAGCCGCTAGCTCTTTGATATACAGCTCTTGGGCATGATGAAAAAAAGACAGGATCTCAGCTGCCTTCCGAAGGAACAAGGCCTTCTCCGCCAACTCCTTCTCTCCCGCTTTATTGGTGGGGGGTGGTGCGGCCGTCCCCTCCAAGATCGTATGATCCTTCGTGAAGACCCACCTCTTCCATGCGTCATCCTTCACCAAGGCCGCATGCAGCTTCTTCATCCTCGTCACCCCTCCAGCTTCGCCTTCTATTTCCCTCAGGGCCGGGTGAAGGTCCCTGCCAAACTGGGTGTGTTGGAGTTTACCCAGGTCCACTAACTTGGATAAGTTTCAGAGACACATCCATGACATTGATCTGTCCTTTTGGATTCCTGAACTTAAACTCCTTTTCCACTCTCTTTATTGAATCAATGTCCTGACCAGGATCGAGCAACCTAGCCAGTGCTCTTGTGTTCCATGGCAGCACAGTCTTTCCAGTCTGGTACTCAAAGAGTATAGCACACTCAAACACTGTCCATGAGAGGTCGAGTAGCTCCAGTAAAGACATATTGTCCACAAATGAGACATGTTGCACCTGTAACTGTGCACCGTCGTCTCTGAGGAATTCTGCAGAGGCAGAGCTTGCCTTGGGAGAGGGTAACAGATGTCCTCCTTCTTCAAGGGTTGTCCCCATCGCATTTCTTGGGGAATGTATAGCCAATTATAGGCCTCATCCTTCCCTTTCTTCTCCTCAAACTCCTTCTTACTTAGTTTGCCATATTCGGCCACAAACCTCGCTTCCTCTCCTCCCTTCTGCTCCTCCTCGACTTCCTCTGCTCCTCCTGTGTCAAAGGAAGGCGCAGTAAAAAATTGATTCTCTGCTCCTCCTGTGTCAAAGGAAGGTGCCAGATCTCCTCCTTCTGCATGAGAGTCAACGAACTCCTCTTCGTTTCCTGGGGTTCGCTCACTCTCCCCCCTCCTTCCTGCCAGTCTTCAGACCTAGTAGACATGGACGCTGAAGGAATACGGATGAGACAGAGTTGTTTCTACCCAGTAATTGCTCTGTTCGTCTATGAGGAACGAATAGAGAGAAAAAACGAAAAGACAGTATAGAGAGAGAGCGTCTCACCTCTATGTCTTATGTGTTTTTTTTTTTTTTTTTTTTTTTTTTTTTTTTTTTTTTTGTGAGAAAGAAGTAATCTGTACGACTTTCTCTGAAAATTTGATCTCCTTCTCCACTCCTTTTTCTTTTTCTCTTTTTGTTGTTGTATCTGTTATGAGGTACGAGGACCTATGTACAGATAATGTCAAAGAGGCTAGAGAAGCACTCCTTGAGAAGTCGACTTGTCGTCTGACACTTGTTCAGACCTATTGTCGAAAGACAGTCAGAGATTTGCAAAAATACTCTGATGTGTGTGGTTTGAGAGGCAACAAAGTGCACAGACTTGAAAGGTAGAGTACTACGCTCGTGTCCTTCAAGTTTGTTTGTATCTGTGAGTGTTTGTTTGTACGTCTGTTGACCTACTCTGTCTCTGTCTCAAGAGAGAACAAAAGAACAGCTACGAGGTCTGGTGTCTGGCCTCCTTGTGAGGACACAGATACAGGCTGTGGAGAGGGTACTGAGACACCTACTCACAAACGCCTAGACGTCTAGTTTTGCAAAAAGAGCTGTGTGGGGATGTGCTGGAGTATTTGTTTTTTGGAACACCTACTCAGAAGAGATAGGTCTGTCCAATTTTTCTTTCTGCTGTTCCAAAAACAAGCCAGAAAAGAAATCAGCCTTGTGCTGGTGACTCCAATGTTACAATCCCCGAAGATAGCTCAATAAAAAGTCGGTAATACAACCAGACACAAATCCCCAAAAGAGAATGATGTCTCGTTATATTAGCTCAGTGAAGCCGAAAAGAAAACGGCAACAGACCAAGGTTAAAATGGCATTGTCAAATCCGACCAAACGATATTGAAAATAATGGGAAAAAACTAGGTGCACCTGACACCAGAAAAAGGGTACTTTTTACCGGCTATCCGGGGGGTGATGCCTACAAATAACATATTAATGCCTGCCACTGCCACCGAGAGTCGTAGAGCCTGCTTTTTTTTTCAATTTTTTTTAAGTTACTTTTTTTTTTAATTTTTTTTTTTAACGCAAACACTGTTTAATATTAATAAAATCATACTGCCACCAGTTTTTTTTTCAAGTTTTTAACTTCCGAACTTCCACTCAAGTTATGTTTTCTTTTTGGACGGTATTATATCTCTTGATATTAGTACCAATTCCATTTTACTTATCTCTCTGCTTCACACTCAGCTCTACGCCGGAGTGGAAACTATTCTACTAAAAAAGTGCTTGAGTACGGGAAAAAAAAAAAAAAGTTTGGGGGCGGGGGGAACTCAGGAACTTTAAAGCCTGCTATTTTTTCTTACTCTGATTTCGAGTCACGTATGAGTGTTGTCGTATCAATATCACAGTCGACATTCTGCCGCCGCATGGTAACTTTAGTTCATCATATAATAGAGCGGCAGTTTCCGTTTCAATCGGGGCCGCAATAATCAACATTTCAATCAAGGACAAATGTTTTAATTCAAGTTCGGATTCAAGCGACTGTATTATTAATATTAATAAAATCCTCTTAGTCAGCGATATATAAAGTTTGCATTGAATTACTGCGGACACTGCATCAAGGTAAAATCGTTCAGTGGCTCGGGAAAGTTGAAAAAAAAAAAAAAAAAAAAAAAAAAAAAAAAAAAAAAAAAAAAAAAAAAAAAAAAAAAAAAAAAAAAAAAAACCTTTCTTCTTCTTCTTCTTCTTCTTCTTCTTCTTCTTCTTCTTCTTCTTCTTCTTCTTCTTCTTCTTCTTCTTCTTCTTCTTCTTCTTCTTCATCTCCTTCTTCTTCTTTTCCTCCTCCTCTTCCTCGTTTTGCTCACTCAACGACTTTAACAAATAAATAACGCTTGCTTTTCGTTGAACTGAAAGGGAAGTATGTTAGGAGGCGAACATTAGTAAGAATCGGGGCGAAAAAATGGAGAAAAAGTCCTCCTCATCCTTCTTCTCCTGCTCAATTCTGCCTATTTTTACGCAAACACTTAAAGAAAACACTTAATCAGAGTGGGAAGCGTAAGAGAAAAATCCTTGCGTGAACTTCGTTCTCGGTCTTTTGATGGAGTGTGAATCAATCATACTTGCTGAAAAACTTGAAATAAATAAATAAATATCTGAGTGCATTAATAAATAAATAAATAGATGAATAGATAAAAAGAGGAGCAACCATGGACAGAAGGGTGAGCCCTACTGATAGGATCCAACCCTCCTGAGCCGTTTGATGACGAATTCTGGAGTTGCAGTCACGTGACGGTGACAACCCTCCCTCAGGCAGCAGTGCGTGGGTTCCATCGCCTTGGCACGTACTTGTTCATTGAATTCTTGGAGTGAAATAGTCATGGGAATGTCAGGTGGGGGTATGAACGACATTAGTTTCTTTCCTTCCTCTGCTAGCCTTGCAACTTTGCAAGCGGAGAATTTTTCAGACGACGACGAAGGCTCATCTTTGTTTGTCTCGCGCTTCGGTGAGCGGACGATAGGAAAATGTTGGATAGTGCAGGAAGGAGGGACAACGCCTGGGAAGTAATCTATCATGGTGGAGTCATCACTGTCTGACCTGCATAAAGATGCGGAGCTTTCGCTACCCTCGTTGTTTTCGCTCGCAAAAAAGTATAAGGTGCCGGTTGGCAAGGGAGACAGAGCCAGTGGGGTTCTACTCTTTCGCACGCCTAGGAGCTTGACGAGTTCCCTTTCAATCTGCCATGAAACTGGGCTTTGCGTTTTACTCGCTGAAAATTTGAAGGAAATCT
>WBZZ01003370.1:0-12500 GCA_019918135.1 Paulinella micropora
ACAATACATACAGACATACATACATACATACATACATACACACACACACAGACAGAGAGAGAGAGAGACAGAGAGAGAGAGAGATCTAGAGAGAGAGAGAAGAGAGAAAGAGAGAGAGAGAGAGAGACAGACAGACAGAGATCCGTTATAACATTGAGAAGTTATGGAGGCCGTCAAGAAACGAAAACAACAAAGTACACCAACAAGAAGCGAACGAGCCCAAGAACAAGCCCCAAAAATCAACGACGGAACCAACAAAGCTCCCTCTCTCCAAAAAAGAAAAAAGAAGAAAGGCAAAAAATCCAAGGGAAAAGGCAAGGAAATGACAAGCCGCCTTTCCACCGACAGGGAAGACGAAGAAAGCGAAGAACAAATCGCCAACGACCCAAACCAAACCCGAGCAAAGACCAACCACGACAATAACGCCAACCTGCTCAAAACACCAACCAGACCATGAACCAGCGATACACTAGACACAGGCAACAACAACAACGGAGACCTAACGGATCCGATCGCGAACGTCAACACAACCCATGAACCAACCAACAACAACAACAACAACAACAACAACAACAACAGCAACAACGAAACAACCTCCAACCAACGACGCTCTTCAGTGCCACCTTGCTCGAAAATATCCTCAAACCCATGTTCGAACAAGCCCGACAACAACAAGTCGAGGACATGAAACATTTTATCGGAAAACTAGAAACGCTAGGCAACCGAACAAAACAACTCGAAGACAAAGTCAACCAGCAAAGCAAAACTCACGTACAAGCAATGGAGCAGACTCAACAAACATCACAAAAACACGAGGAAACACTGCAAACTCACCAAACAGAACTCAACCAGCTCACAGCCAACATAGACTCAATCCGACTAGAGCTGAACGAAACTAAACTTCAGCTTAACGAAATGAAAGAAATGCAAGAGCGCCACGCAAAAGCATCACCCCCTACTATGTATGGCCAATGGGCAAACAACACAACCCAATTACTCAAAAATATACATGCTAGCGCTAACCTAAACATCAATACACACAACTACCCACCAGAACGCAAACAGGCCACAGAGAATCAAAAACAAAACCAACGAGACCCAACATGTGAGCTTAGCATCTCAGGCATACCATACCAACCCAAAGAAAACACACTAAACATAATGAAAGCCATGATGAATGCAAAAAACATTCCATACCAAGAGGGAGATATCACCAAATGCTTCAGAGCAAAGAGCACAAAACCTATGAGAGAGGAACCCAAACAACCACCAGCTATCATAGTACGTTTTAGCTCAAACAACCTCAAAACGCACTTCAAAAAGCACGACCCACTCCTGCCCCTCACCCACGACACAGTAAACTGGACAGACACACATCTTGCAGGCCAAACATTCAAAATATTCATCAATGAAAGCCTCCCACCAAACACTCTCATGCTTCTGAAACAGGCGATCAAGCTCAAGAAGGAACTCGTTGAGGCCACTGGCGAGACCATCTACGTCTGGACAAGAGACGGTGAGGTCATCTTTAAGCAGCAGACAAAGGAGCATAGGCTAGTGATTAAGACAGAAGAAGATATAAACATAATCAAAGACTCATATATGCTCAACAAACCAAACCAGCAGCACAACAGCACCTCCATGAGCACCTAAATGACCCCTCAACAAAAACCCCCAGAGCATATCACTCACCCAAATCTCCTCCCACAATCCTTCACACCATACCTATCCCTCACCTCTAAAAATAACAACAACAAAAAACATATAATAAAAACATAAAAAACAACAATAATAATAAGAATAATAATAAGAATAACAATAAAAACAACAACACACACAACAATACACTCACAATATATCACACCAACATCCACTCTCTCAAAGCACATCATCAAGACCTAATCACACACCTACAACTCCTACCATTCCAACCAGATATCATCATACTCACAGATAACTACATAACACAACCAACCAGTAACAATGCATTCCCTACCCCTACATACACAGCCAAACATCACATCGACATCTGAATATACTATAAAAGCAACATGCACATTACAATAGACGATAAACAAACTATATCGGACTCATGCAAAACTCCACTAACACTAAGAATATATAACAATAAACTTAAAAACAAACCAATACACACAATAATAGGTATGTATAGACGCCCACTCATAGACAAACAGTTCATGCATGAACTACAAAATAACATAAACAGCATACTACACAAAACGCCTACAAGCACAATAACAGTAGTAGGTGACCTCAACTACAACCTATTAGACAACATACATAAACCACACACAGACTTTCAAAACCTAATGGTACACAACAACCTCTACACAACAATAACAAAAGCAACAAGGCACGACATGGTCCACACAACATCCCATACACTCATAGACATGATAATCACTAACATCAATGCCAACATAGAAGCAAACATCATAAGCCCATGCATATCAGACCACCACCCCATATACGCAATAATACACACACATACAAGAAAACCAAACACAGACAACACACCCAGACTCACCAAAAACATATACGACAAAAATAAAGACACAATCCTAGCAAACCTCAAAACACAGTTAGAATACATCACACAGGACAACACAGAAAGCAGTGACACAAACCAAAAGTTTAGAGACATACAAACAACAATAACAAAAGTCATAGAACAATTCGAACGAAAACCAAAGCAATGCAATAGAAGAAAAAGCTGGTGCAGCCCCATAATAAAGAGGCAAATAAGAAAAAAGCACCTACTACACAAAAAATGGAGAGATAACCCGACAACAGAAAACAAACAAGCATACAGGACACAGAGATACAAAGTCGACAAAATAATACACAAAGCAAAAGAAGAAGAAGTTATCAAGACGCTAGAAGAAAATAAAAACAACCCAAAAAAACAACATAGAAAACTCAGAGAGTTAGTACCTAACAACAAACCACCGAGAGCGTCACCAACCACAATACAATACAACAACAAAACATACACAGACCCCATAGAAATAGCAAACGCACTCAACGATCATTACATAACAATAGGCAAAAAAACAAGCAACAGCATACCAACAACCGAACATAAACAACAACCAGAAGAGAAAGCGGAAGAAACAAACAAACACATCCAAGCTTCAAACTACATAACACAACAGAAGACATTGTAAACAAAACACTTAAAAACATAAACAGAGATAAAGCAGAGGACATATACAAAATAAAACCAACATTTATAAAAGACATGCACGCCTTCCTCGCACCTATACTCACCAACCTCTTCAACAAAGCCATAAATGAAAATAAACACCCAGACGCACTCAAAACAACAAAAGTAATAGAACTATACAAAGCCAGCGACACAAGCATGCAAGCCAACTACAGACCGATATCATTCCTACCTATAATAGCTAAAGTATTTGACACAATAATAAAGAAACAAATAATGGATCACCTAACAAAACACAACATAATATCACATACACAATACGCATTTCGACCTAACTCAAGCACAACCATGACAGTCCAAACCATAATAAACCAAATACAAAAACATAAAGACAAAGAAGAGCTAGCACTAGCTCTCTATGTAGACCTCTCGAAAGCATACGATACAGTAGAGCATTCAAAGCTACTAGACAAACTTCGACGAAATTTTAATTTCAACGAAGGTACAGTCCAGTTCTTTGCATCCTACTTCTCGAACCGCATTCAAGAAGTCCACACACAATATGCCAAGTCTCACAAACGCACCATCACACATGGCATCCCGCAAGGCAGCACACTCTCCACCACCTTCTTCCTACTCTACATAAATGACATAATCAATATTATACAACAAGGGACAGTATACACATATGCAGACGACACCACACTCATAATAACAGCTAAAAATCCTAAAAATCTACAAGAAAAAACACAAACAGAAATAACGAAATTAATCAACTACTTCCACTCTAATAACCTAGTACCCAACCCAACAAAAACAACATACACAATTTTCCATAAAACAAAACAAAATATCACAATAACAATAAACAACCATTCCCTCGAGCAATGCCAACACGCAAAACTCCTAGGCATAACGCTACAACATAACCTTAAATATGACCAACATATTAACAACATAATCCGTAAACTCCAACCCACAATCAACTCGTTACTATATGCTAAAAAATATCTAAACATAAAACAAATGAAACAACTATATTATACACACATATATCCACACCTTATACAAAACATCTCCATCTGGGGGACGCATGACAACAAAAAGAAATATATACAACCACTCATAAAAATACATAAAAAAATAATCAGAGTAATTGCAAAAACACATTACCGCGCACATACAAAACCAATCCTAAACCAACTCGAACTGCTTGACATCACCCACCTATACACCCTCCGTGTATGCATAGAAAATCACCCATTCATTTACCCTAAAAAACATCTCAACAGACCACTCCACAACAACACCTTTACACCAATCAATATCATACACCCATACAAAACCCGATACTCAACAAAAGGCAGCCTCTTTGTTAACCATAAAGACCCATACCTCACCAAGATCTTTGCAGATCAATGGAAGTCAATCCCAAAACATATAACACATGAAACAAAAATCAAACCATTCAAAAAGGCACTAACTGCATATCTACTAAAACACCAACAAACATCATAGTACATATAACGTATGCGCACACGCGGAAGAAAAAAAGAAAAAAAAAAAAAAAAAAAAAAAAAAAAAAAAAAAAAAAAAAAAAAAAAAAAAAAAAAAAAGATTGGGGGGGGGGGGGGAGAGGAGAAGAACACTAGGCTTGCTCCTTTGTCTACTACCTGAAGAAGAACTATCCGAATCAATCGACGTATATGGTCAACCACTCCCACTCCCAACCTCCCCCCCCCCCTTTCTCTTTTACTCTTTTCTGTGAAAAAAGAAAAGAGAGGGGGGGGGCCGCCACACATACGACTACACCTTTACAATTACATATCCATAACATAGCATAATAATATATATCACCGCGCAACATATCTAAGCAAAAATATTAATTTTAATAACCATAATACAATATCAACAACTTCCACCCCCCCCCCCTCTTTTCTTCTTTTATTCTTTCTCTAGAAAAAGAAAAGAGAGGGGGGGCCGCCACACATGACTACACCTTTACAATTACATATCCATAACATAGCATAATAATATATATCACCGCGCAACATATCTAAGCAAAAATATACATTTTAATAACTATAATATAATATTAATACTGAGCCGCTGAATACTAATTTAATATTTAATATCTTCCTTAATACGCTCAACTGAATAACTAGGTTTCCACCTTTGATAAAGGTATAACTTACTAGCTACACTTTTCACGTGGAAGTTCCCTGAGTCCAATTGTAAAAATTGTTCTCTCAATAAAAACGAAGAAGAAGAAGAAGAGAGAGAAAAAGAGAGAGAGAGAGAGAGAGAGAGAGAGAGAGTGGTCTATGTGAATCTCGGCATATTAAACATACATAAAGACAGACAGACAGACAGATCTAGACAGACAGACAGACAGACACACACGCACACATGTACACACACAAACACTCACACACACAGCCAGCGATAGACAGACAGACAAGACAAGACAGACAAGACAGACAAGACAGACAAGACAGACAAGACAGACAAGACAGACAAGACAGACAAGACAGACAATACAGACAAGACAGACAAGACAGACAGGCAGGCAGACCTACGAAGGAGGCTCCGAAATTACAAAAAGATAAAGTCCAAATGCAGACATTTTTTTCAAGTCACTGTTACTGCGAACTTCACGGGCAGTGGCTTGTTATTTTTGGACCCGCTGTGCGAGGAAATAGGCTCAGCTTTGCGCGAGCTCAAAAAATATCATATGTTCTATCATCTGGAACTAAAGGAGTCTGTAAGGTTCAACAGAAAGCTCCTGGAAAGAGTAATATAGAAGGGGGCAAGAAAGAGGAAAAAGATAAAAAGAAAAAAAGGAAAAAGGGATAAAGAAAAAGCGAGGAAAAGAAGATAGAAGAACAAAAACATAAAAGAAGGAAAACAGGAAAGAAAACAAAAGAGAAAAGGAACAAAGAACAAGACAAACAAAAGAAACAAACAAACAACCAGAACAAAAGAGACAAAAACAAAACAAAAACAAAACAAAAAAGACAACAAAAGAGGCAGCAACAAGCACAAAAAAGCAAAACAAACAAACAAACACAAGGCCAGACAATAGCAGGGGAGACGATACTGAACTAGAAGGTAAGAATGGAAAGCGCCAGAGAAGGTAAGACGTAACAAGCATGGGCGCAAGTGAGATCAATTGACAGTCAGTGAGACAGCCCTTAAGGAAACTGCAGCACCTAACGCAATTCACTCGCACCCGGAGGCTATCGTAGCCAGGAGGGTGGTGTGCAGAGCGTAGTAAGGCTCGACGTGGCGTAGTCGCGACGCGATTATGCCGAGTGCTGCAATATCCATAAGGACAGGCCCAAGCCTGGCAACCTCACAGACATGCAGCCTCAAGCAAGTCGATCCAAACCACTCCGCACCCCACCCCCCTCATAGACCAGAAGAAACTCCACAAGCCGCAAGCATAAACATACAGAAGAGCCATGCCAGAACAAGCCCAGACCTAGCAAGCAGCAAAGGATAGGAAAAAGGAAAAAAAGGGAGAACAAGAAAACAAAAGGGGAGAAGAGTGAGAAAGAAAAGAAAAAAAAAGAAGTGAGGAAAAAATAATTTTTTTTATTTTTTTTTATTTATTATTATTTTTTTTTTACAGTAAGCAAGGTTTAATGAGAAAAAGACGAACGAAAAATGAAGAAGAGCCTAATTCAAATGAATTCTGGTTCCAAGGAACGACAGTACAAGCTCATAAGGAAATCTGGAACTAAGGTTCAACAGAAAGCTCCTAGAAAGAGTAATATAGGGGCAAGAAAGGGATAAAGAAAAAGCGAGGAAAAGAAGATAAAAGAACAAAAACAGTAAAGAAGGAAAACAGGAAAAAAAACAAAAGAGAAAAGGAACAAAGAACAAGACAAACAAAAGAAAGAAACAAACAACCAGAACAAAAGAGACAAAAACAAAACAAAAAGGACAACAAAAGAGGCAGCAACAAGCACAAAAAGCAAGACAAACAAACAAACAAATACAAGGCCAGACAGTAGCAGGGGAGACGATACTGAACTTTTTTTTTTTTTTTTTTTTTACAGTAAGCAAGGGTTAATGAGAAAAAGACGAAAGAAAAATGAAGAGCCTAATTCAAATGAATTCTGGTTCCATTTTTTTTTCACCACTTAGAATTTTAATCATTAGTGTATTGAACTTGTAGTAAACTCAATAATAAACTGAAATAGAGTAGAAAGTTTTTTTTTTTTTTTTTTTAATTTTTTTTTTACATTAAGCAAGGTTTAATGAGAAAAAGACGAAAGAAAAATGAAGAAGAGCCTAATTCATTTTTTTTTTATTTTTTTTTTTTACAGTAAGCAAGGTTTAATGAGAAAAAGACGAAAGAAAAATGAAGAGCATAATTTTTTTTCTTTTTATTACAGTAAGCAAGGTTTAATGAGAAAAAGACGAAAGAAAAATGAAGAAGAGCCTAATTCAAATGAATTCTGGTTCCAAGGAACGACAGTACAAGCTCATAAGGAAATCTGGAACTAAGGTTCAACAGAAAGCTCCTGGAAAGAGTAATATAGAAAGGGCAAGAAAGGGATAAAGAAAAAGCGAGGAAAAGAAGATAAAAGAACAAAAACAGTAAAGAAGGAAAACAGGAAAAAACGAAAGAGAAAAGGAACAAAGAACAAGACAAACAAAAGAAACAAACAAACAACCAGAACAAAAGAGACAAAAACAAAACAAAAACAAAACAAAAAAGACAACAAAAGAGGCAGCAACAAGCACAAAAAGCAAAACAAACAAACAAACAAACACAAGGCCAGACAGTAGCAGGGGAGACGATACTGAACTAGAAGGTAAGAATGGAAAGCGCCAGAAAAGGTAAGACGTAACAAGCATGGGCGCAAGTGAGATCAATTCAGTGAGACAGCCCTTAAGGAAACTGCAGCACCTAACGCAATTCACTCGCACCCGGAGGCTATCGTAGCCAGGAGGGTGGTGTGCAGAGCGTAGTAAGGCTCGACGTGGCGTAGTCGCGACGCGATTATGCCGAGTGCTGCAATATCCATAAGGACAGGCCCAAGCCTGGCAACCTCACAGACATGCAGCCTCAAGCAAGTCGATCCAAACCACTCCGCACCCCACCCCCCTCATAGACCAGAAGAAACTCCACAAGCCACAAGCATAAACATACAGAAGAGCCATGCCAGAACAAGCCCAGACCTAGCAAGCAGCAAAGGATAGGAAAAAGGAAAAAAAGGGAGAACAAGAAAACAAAAGGGGAGAAGAATGAGAAAGAAAAGAAAGAAAAAGAAGAGAGGAAAAAATAGAAACAAAATCAATAATAAAAGTAAAAAATAATGAGAAAGAAAAGAAAGAAAAAGAAGAGAGGAAAAAATAGAAACAAAATCAATAATAAAAGTAAAAAATAATAAAAATAATAATAATAATAATAGTGCTTCTCTGTCAATTGCTGATGCAAATCTGCACATGCGCCTCCATCGTCTCACCCGTGAGGGGAGTACGAAGAATTGACGATAGGCTCTAATGACACCCCCGCACGGGCAGTTCCAACATTTCCAGACGGACCGGTATGTTCAATGAAAATACTGGTGGCACCGACGGGAATCGAACTGGCGACAGGGCCCAGATGGTAGAACTTGACCACTGGGCTATCACGGTGTCCAATAATAATAATAATAATAATAATAATAATAATAATAATAATAATAATAATAATAATAATAATAATAATAATAAAATATATTGATCTGTCATGGCTGAGCCCGAGGGCCATGCGCCTCCATCCCTCGACCCAACAGGGACTAACAGTGAGTATGTTGGGGAGGGAAGAGTGACTCTAACCATCCTGCATAGAAGGCCCCAAAAGGAAGTCCCTACTACCCGCACAGTGTCGGGTACCTTGCAGGAAATCAACTACAAATGATTGATCTTCCCCGCGTGAGAGCTCCACGAGACTGGGTAGGTCCCGCATGGAGGTACTCACAGGGTAGCAGATTTCATGCGGTCTGCCAGCGCATGAGGACGTTTTGTGGTAAGTATCTGGGACGCCTCGAAACCCGTCACCACCCCTAGATCGCGGAATGTAAATGTAAATACCCCTTTGATCCCACGTGGTGTATGTCTTATAAAAAACAACACAACGACATGGCCTCGGAACCAACACAACAACATAGCCTCGGAACCCACATCGACATAGCCTCGGAACCCACACAACAACAGAGCCTCGGAGCCAACACAACTACATAGCCTCGGAACCAACACAACAACATAGCCTCGGAGCCAACACAACGACATAGCCTCGAAACCAGTGGGAAGAGGCCCAACCACCTCCTCTTCCCGTGGGGTGCCATACTGTGCACCCCTCCATAATAATAATAATACTATATCTGAGGCGTACTGATGCAGCTAATGGCATATCCTCAACGGACATAAGCCTCCAATACCCTTGTTCGAGGTCCTCCACCCCCCCGTGTCAGTCTCTCGCCTGATGATCGGGGCCACCGATGGAGCTCCTGAGGGCAAGACTGCACTAAGCCGAGGTTATTCCGCAGTCCCAGCAACCTCTTGCAAGACGTCACCGAATGTGCAAGTGCATACACCAAGCGCGGTTGCTAGAGCTGCCTCGAAACCCCACCCATAACAATCTGGTGTCTGCTGGGTCCTGGGCTATCAACCAGCATATGCGGAGTTTAAGATCTTTTACGCGCGCAACGACCCTCCTCCCCAGCATCTACCACCAAAGGATTATGAGTTGGCGTCACAGTTTAACGCCTTGAGGCCATTGGGCTGGAACTCTGTTTAGCAAGTGTGACTAGGTTTTTTCATCGGGATTTCCCTCAAATATGTCACAGTCAACACTCCAAGGCAGATTTACTATATCTGAGGCGTACTGATGCAGCTAATGGCATATCCTCAACGGACATAAGCCTCCAATACCCTTGTTCGAGGTCCTCCACCCCCCCGTGTCAGTCTCTCGCCTGATGATCGGGGCCACCGATGGAGCTCCTGAGGGCAAGACTGCACTAAGCCGAGGTTATTCCGCAGTCCCAGCAACCTCTTGCAAGACGTCACCGAATGTGCAAGTGCATACACCAAGCGCGGTTGCTAGAGCTGCCTCGAAACCCCACCCATAACAATCTGGTGTCTGCTGGGTCCTGGGCTATCAACCAGCATATGCGGGCTATCAACCAGCATATGCGGAGTTTAAGATCTTTTAGGCGCGCAACGACCCTCCTCCCCAGCATCTACCACCAAAGGGTTATGAGTTGGCGTCACAGTTTAACGCCTTGAGGCCATTGGGCTGAATAATAATAATAATAATAATAATAATAATAATAATAATAATAATAATAATAATAATAATAATAGTGCTTCTCTGTCAATGGCTGATGCATTTCTGCACATGCGCCTCCATCGTCTCACCCGTGAGGGGAGTACGAAGAATTGACGATAAGCTCTAATGACACCCCGCAAGGGCAGTTCCAACACTTCCAGACGGGCCGGTATGTTCAATGAAAATACTGGTCCAGAAATAGACCGGTATGTTCAATGAAAATACTGGTGGCACCGACGGGAATCGAACTGGCGACAGGGAATAATAATAATAATAATAATAATAATAATAATAATAATAATAATAATAATAATAATAATAATAGTAATAATAATACAAAAGTAATAATAACAATAATAACAATAATAATAATAATATTTTTTTTAATTTTTTTTTTTTTTTACAGTAAGCAAGGTTTGATGAGAAAAAGACGAAAGCAAAATGAAGAAGAGCCTAATTCAAATGATTTTTTTTAAAACAGTAAGCAAGGTTTAATGAGAAAAAGACGAAAGAAAAATGAAGAAGAGCCTAATTCAGATGAATTCTGGTTCCAAGGAACGACAGTACAAGCTCATAAGGAAATCTGGAACTAAGGTTCAACAGAAAGCTCCTGGAAAGAGTAATATAGAAGGGGCAAGAAAGAGGAAAAAGATAGAAAGAAAGAAAGGAAAAAGGAGATAAAGAAAAGCGAGGAAAAGAAGATAGAAGAACAAAAACAGTAAAGAAGGAGAACAGGAGGGAGAAAAAAGAGAGAGAGAGAGAGAGAGAGAGAGAGAAAAGGAACAAAGAACAAGACAAACAAAAGAAACAAACAAACAACCGAGAAAAAAAAAAGAGAGAGAGAGAGAGAAAAGGAACAAAGAACAAGACAAAAGAAACAAACAACCAGAACAAAAGAGACCAAAACAAAACAAAAAAGCAAGGTTTTTTTTTATTATTATTATTATTATTATTATTATTTTATTTTTTACAGTAAGCAAGGTTTAATGAGAAAGAGACGAAAGAAGAATGAAGAAGAGCCTAATTCAAATGAATTCTGGTTGCAAGGAACGACAGTACAAGCTCATAAGGAAATCTGGAACTAAGGTTCAACAGAAAGCTCCTGGAAAGAGTAATATAGAAGGGGCAAGAAAGAGGAAAAAGATAGAAAGAAAGGAAAAAGGGATAAAGAAAAAGCAAGCACAAAAAAGCAAAACAAACAAGCAAACAAAAGGCCAGACAGTAGCAGGGGAGACGATACTGAACTAGAAGGTAAGAATGGAAAGCGCCAGAAAAGGTAAGACGTAACAAGCATGGGCGCAAGTGAGATTTTTTTTTTTTTTTTTTTTTTTTTTTAACACAAGAAAATATTTTAATAATAGTAAAACGTTGTACAAATAGTAGAAGCTAATTCATAAATATTAATAGTCCTAGTCAGAGTGCTCATAATCTAAACTAGCTAAAAGCTAATTACTCAAATTGACGCGATTCCCTGTATGGGAAAGCAGAGGCGAGGCTGATAGCTCGTCTCTTGTGCTGTGGAAGTCTGTGCGGATGTAGGCAGTTGGACTTCCTGAGTTGATGCATCCAGTTGATGTAATTCCAGCGATGGACTGCAAAATGAAGAATAGTAAAGAAAATATTTTAATAATAATAAAACGTTGTACAAATAGTAGAAGCTCATTCATAATTTTTTTTTCACTTAGAATTTTAATCATTAGTTTGTTGAACTTGTAGTAAACTCAATAATAAAATGAAACAGAGTAGAAAGGAGAGCAAACAGAGGTAAAAAAAAAAAAAAAAAAAAAATACCACTTAGAATTTTAATCATTAGTGTGTTGAACTTGTAGTAAATTCAATAAGAAAATGAAACAGAATAGAAAGCAGAGCAGAGGTAAAATATATGTTAATCAACGCAAAAGCAATAGCAAATAAAACAAACAGATGCAGGAAAAGCAAGCAAAGAGCAGGAGGAGACATATGAGGAAAGGATGAAACATGCGTAGG
>WBZZ01003370.1:22500-25000 GCA_019918135.1 Paulinella micropora
TCCATCGTCTCACACGTGAGGGGAGTACGAAGAATTGACGATAGGCTCTAATGACACCCCCGCAAGGGCAGTTCCAACACTTCCAGACGGACCGGTATGTTCAATGAAAATACTGGTCCAGACGGACCGGTATGTTCAATGAAAATACTGGTGGCACCGACGGGAATCGAACTGGCGACAGGGCCCAGATGGTAGAACTTGACCACTGGGCTATCACGGTGTCCAAAATAATAATAATAATAATAATAATAATAATAATAATAATAATAATAATAATAGTGCTTCTCTGTCAATGGCTGATGCATTTCTGCACATGCGCCTCCATCGTCTCACCCGTGAGGGGAGTACGAAGATTGACGATAAGCTCTAATGACACCCCCGCAAGGGCAGTTCCAACACTTCCAGACGGGCCGGTATGTTCAATGAAAATACTGGTCCAGACGGATAGGTATGTTCAATGAAAATACTGGTGGCACCGACGGGAATCGAACTGGCGACAGGGCCCAGATGGTAGAACTTGACCACTGGGCTATCACGGTGTCCAATAATAATAATAATAATAATAATAATAATAATAATAATAATAATTAGTGCCTCTCTGTCAATGGCTGATGCATTTCTGCACATGCGCCTCCATCGTCTCACCCGTGAGGGGAGTACGAAGAATTGACGATAAGCTCTAATGACACCCCCGCAAGGGCAGTTCCAACACTTCCAGACGGGCCGGTATGTTCAATGAAAATACTGGTCCAGAGAAATAGACCGGTATGTTCAATGAAAATACCGGTGGCACCGACGGGAATCGAACTGGCGACAGGGCCCAGATGGTAGAACTTGACCACTGGGCTATCACGGTGTCCACAATAATAATAATAATAATGATAATAATAGTGCTTCTCAGTCAATGGCGAATGCATTTCTGCACATGTGCCTCCATCGTCTCACCCGCGAGGGGAGTACGAAGATTTGACGATAGGCTCTACTGACACCCCCGCAAGGCAGCTCCAAGCCTTCCAGACAGACCATTACTTTCAAAGAAAATATCCTTTGAAAAAACTGGCCCCGATGGGAATCGAACTGGCAACAGGTCCCAGATGGTAGACCTTAACCACTGGGCTATCGCGGTGCCACAATAATGATAATAATAATAATAACAGTAATAATAATAATAATAATAATAATAATAATAATAATAATAATAATAATAATAATAATAGTGCTTCTCTGTCAATGGCTGATGCATTTCTGCACATGCGCCTCCATCGTCTCACCCGCGAGGGGAGTACGAAGAATTGACGATAAGCTCTACTGACACCCCCGCAAGGGCAGTTCCAACACTTCCAGACGGACCGGTATGTTCAATGAAAATACTGGTCCAGAGACGGACCGGTATGTTCAATGAAAATACTGGTGGCACCGACGGGAATCGAACTGGCGACAGGGCCCAGATGGTAGAACTTGACCACTGGGCTATCACGGTGTCCAATAATAATAATAATAGTGCTTCTCTGTCAACGGCTGATGCATTTCTGCACATGCGCCTCCATCGTCTCACCCGTGAGGGGAGTACGAAGAATTGACGATAAGCTCTAATGACACCCCCGCAAGGGCAGTTCCAACACTTCCAGACGGGCCGGTATGTTCAATGAAAATACTGGTCCAGACGGATCGGTATGTTCAATGAAAATACTGGTGGCACCGACGGGAATCGAACTGGCGACAGGGCCCAGATGGTAGAACTTGACCACTGGGCTATCACGGTGTCCAAATAATAATAATAATAATAATAATAATAATAATATTTACTATATCTGAGGCGTACTGATGCAGCTAATGGCATATCCTCAACGGACATAAGCCTCCAATACCCTTGTTCGAGGTCCTCCACCCCCCCGTGTCAGTCTCTCGCCTGATGATCGGGGCCACCGATGGAGCTCCTGAGGGCAAGACTGCACTAAGCCGAGGTTATTCCGCAGTCCCAGCAACCTCTTGCAAGACGTCACCGAATGTGCAAGTGCATACACCAAGCGCGGTTGCTAGAGCTGCCTCGAAACCCCACCCATAACAATCTGGTGTCTGCTGGGTCCTGGGCTATCAACCAGCATATGCGGAGTTTAAGATCTTTTACGCGCGCAACGACCCTCCTCCCCAGCATCTACCACCAAAGGGTTATGAGTTGGCGTCACAGTTTAACGCCTTGAGGCCATTGGGCTGGAACTCTGTTTAGCAAGTGTGACTAGGTTTTTTCATCGGGATTTCCCTCAAATATGTCACAGTCAACACTCCAAGAATAATAATAATAATAATAATAATAACAACAACAACAACAGCAACGACAACAACAACACGACAACAACAACAACGACAACAACAACAATAATAATAATAATCATAGTAATAATAATGATAGTAACAATAATAATAATAATAGTGCCTCTCTGTCAATGGCTGATGCATTTCTGCACATGCGCCTCCATCGTCTCACCCGTGAGGGGAGTAC
>WBZZ01003370.1:35000-42500 GCA_019918135.1 Paulinella micropora
AATAATAGGCTTCCTCAGACTATAGCATCAGATCCAGATCCTGGACATGTGTCTCCATTAATAATAATAATAATAATAATAATAATAATAATAATAGTGCTTCTCTGTCAATGGCTGATGCATTTCTGCACATGCGCCTCCATCGTCTCACCCGTGAGGGGAGTACGAAGAATTGACGATAAGCTCTAATGACACCCCCGCAAGGGCAGTTCCAACACTTCCAGACGGGCCGGTATGTTCAATGAAAATACTGGTCCAGACGGATCGTTATGTTCAATGAAAATACTGGTGGCACCGACGGGAATCGAACTGGCGACAGGGCTCAGATGGTAGAACTTGACCACTGGGCTATCACGGTGTCCAAATAATAATAATAATAATAATAATAATAATAATAATAATAATAGGCTTCCTCAGACTATAGCATCAGATCCAGATCCTGGACATGTGCCTCCATTAATAATAATAATAATAATAATAATAATAATAATAATAATAATAATAATAATAATAATAATAATAATAATTCCTAGGGTCTGCGACAACAACTGAAAGGATGGTTTGCGGTGCGCGAACGCACCACCCCCCCCCCCCCACACACACACACACACACACACACACGCACACCCAACACACACACACTCCCCTCCCCAATCTACCCCCCCCCCCCCCCCTCTTCCCAAGGTCGCTTTTCCTCTCATTCTCACCGCACAAATTTTACAGCCTTGGAGCTATGTGAGCCATTCATTTGGCACTATTTTGTTATTGCATTGGAATTTCATAATACCTATACCCCTAAAAAGGAGCTCATAACAAGCTTGCGAAAAAACAAAGAATCAGCCTCTCAACCCTTCTGGCACAACTTTGGGAGCCTTGGAGCATTCTCAGCCATTCATTTTGGTGCCGGCTATTTCGCTTCGGGTACATACAATTATGGGGCTGGGGTTCCCGGGGGGAGAGCCCCCGGACCCCTCTTTCCACAGTCGACAGGGTACGTTCAATTGCAGAAGGTAACCGGCATGAACCCTGCTGGCACAACTCTTAGAGCCTTCAACTTGGAGCATTCTCAGCCACTCATTTTTGTGCCGCCTAGTTTGCTTTGAGTAACTACAATTACGGGGCTGGGGTTCCCGGGGGAGGGTCCCCGCTTCCCCATCGACAGGGTACGTTCAATTGCCGGAGACACCGGCAAGTCCTCCCAAAAAACAAGGACTTTTGGCATTCAGGACAATCCCCTAACTCAAATATTTGCGTGAATTCTAAAAAAACTATACCGGCATCAACATGGAGTCTGGGATGAGCCACCCTGTCAACCACCCTGTCAAAATGAGCCCACTCCTCCTAGTTCCCACAAAGCATGATTTATTCCGATAGGGGTGCTGAAATGGGGTGAAAAAAACAAGGAATTTTGGCATTTAGGACACTCCCTTAACGCAAGTATTTGCATGAATTCCAAAAAACCGATACCAGTATCAACATCGAGTCTGGGGCTAGCCATCCTGCAAATATGAGCTCACAACTCCTGGTTCCAACAAACTATGATTTGTTGGGGGGTGCAGAAATGGGGTGAAAAAAACAAGGACTTTGGCATTCAGGACCTCTAACGCAAATATTCGCAATTCCAAAAAAATCATATCAGCATCAACATCGAGTCTGGGGCTAGTCATTGCAAATATGAGCTCCCAACTCCTGGCTCCCACAAACTATGATTTATTATGGCTGGGGTACGGAAATGGTTGGGGGGGGGGGGAGGGGAGGGGGGAAGGGGGTGGTGGACGGGGGGTACACAATTTCCCTTTTCCTCCCCCCCCCCCAACCCCTACTCCAAACACCTTTCAGTGATAATAATAACAACAACAACAAGAACAACAATAATAATAATAATAATAATAATAATAATAATAATAATAATAATAATAATAATAGTGCCTCTCTGTCAATGGCTGATGCATTTCTGCACATGCGCCTCCATCGTCTCACCCGTGAGGGGAGTACGAAGAATTGACGATAAGCTCTAATGACACCCCCGCAAGGGCAGTTCCAACACTTCCAGACGGGCCTGTATGTTCAATGAAAATACTGGTCCAGAAATAGACCGGTATGTTCAATGAAAATACTGGTGGCACCGACGGGAATCGAACTGGCGACAGGGCTCAGATGGTAGAACTTGACCACTGGGCTATCACGGTGTCCATGATAGTAATAATAATAATAATAATAATAATAATAATAATAATAATAATAATAATAATAATAATAATAATAATAGTGCTTCTCTGTCAATGGCTGATGCATTTCTGCACATGCGCCTCCATCGTCTCACCCCTGAGGGGAGTACGAAGAATTGACGATAAGCTCTAATGACACCCCCGCAAGGGCAGTTCCAACACTTCCAGACGGGCCGGTATGTTCAATGAAAATACTGGTCCAGACGGATCGGTATGTTCAATGAAAATACTGGTGGCACCGACGGGAATCCAACTGGCGACAGGGCCCAGATGGTAGAACTTGACCACTGGGCTATCACGGTGTCCAATAATAACAATAATAATAATAATAATAATAGAGCTTCTCTGTCAATGGCTGATGCAAATCTGCACATTCGCCTCCATCGTCTCACCCGTGAGGGGAGTACGAAGAATTGACGATAGGCTCTAATGACACCCCCGCAAGGGCAGTTCCAACACTTCCAGACGGACCGGCATGTTCAATGAAAATACTGGTGGCACCGACTGGAATCGAACTGGCGACAGGGCCCAATAATAATAATAATAATAATAATAATAATAATAATAATAATAATAATAATAATAATAGTGCCTCTCTGTCAATGGCTGATGCATTTCTGCACATGCGCCTCCATCGTCTCACCCGTGAGGGGAGTACGAAGAATTGACGATAAGCTCTAATGACACCCCCGCAAGGGCAGTTCCAACACTTCCAGACGGGCCGGTATGTTCAATGAAAATACTGGTCCAGAAATAGACCGGTATGTTCAATGAAAATACTGGTGGCACCGACGGGAATCGAACTGGCGACAGGGCCCAGATGGTAGAACTTGACCACTGGGCTATCACGGTGTCAATAATAATAATAATAATAATAATAATAATAATAATAATAATAATAATAATAATAATAATAATAATAATAATAATAATAATAATAATAATGTATCTCCTGCCAATTGCTGAGCCAAAAGGCCATGTGCATCCAGTCCTCCATTCCATAAGGAAAGTCTCCACACCAATCGGTGGAATAAAGGAAGTGACGGCATAGAACATTACTCTAGGAGCTTTATACTAATCAGCCCATTGAAAAGGACCGATGGCCTATGTACTCCCTAAATAATAATAATAATAATAATAATAATAATAATAATAATAATAATAATAATAATTAGGGGCTGCGCCAACACTGAAAGGATGGTTTGCGGTGCGCTTCGCGCACCCCCCCCCCCCCCCCCCTTCCCCCCTCCCTCCCTCCTTCGTTTTCCTCTCATTCTCACATGCGCAACTTTTACCGCCTTGGAGCAATCTCAGCCATTCATTTTGGTGCCGACGAATTCGCTTCGGATACGTACAATTGCGGGGCTGGGTTCCCGGGGGGAGAGCCCCCGGACCCCCTTTCCACAGTCGACATGGTACGTTCAATTGGAGCTCCCAACTCCTCCTGGTTCCGACAAACCATAATTTATTCCGACAGGGGTGCGGAAAAGGGGTGTGGGGGGGTGGTGGGGGTACACAATTTTCATTTCCCCCCTCCCCCCAAACTCCTCACCCCCTACTCCCAACACCTTTCAGGGATAATACTAATGTTCAAATCTAGGTCTGATAGTAGACATAAGAGAAATAGCGTGTATGTGTTCATTGCATGTGTACGTGTGCGATCGTGTTTGTGTGTAAAGAGAGAGAGAGACAGACAGAGAGAGAGAGAGAGAAACAGAGAGAAACAGAGAGAAGGGCGACAAGACGGGATAGATACACATGATTGTGTTTGTGTTGAAGCAAGTAAGCGAGCTTCATTTATTTGTGTCTGTGTGTGTGTGTGTGTGTTTGCAAGCAGGGTTCTCATCTCTCCGTGGTTATCAAGCCCTGTTCACCGAGCCCGTTCTCAGATGGCCGGCTGATCTATCGCGAGGTCCCTTGACGCAAACAGGTTCCCTAAAGAGCTTGGACTGTCTTCTGTTCGCTCTCTGGTGCGCAAAGAATGTTCTTGTAAAAGCAAAAGATCGACCGCGGGAACAGAGCCGATGTCGTGTTCAAGCAGCTAGCAAGATGTATCCCAGCCTCTAGTCGCCAGTGGGCAGGATAGATGTTATAGATGTTACCCCTAGCCTGTAGTTGCTAGTGGGCAGGGTTCACCTCAAGGGATAGTCGCGGCCAATAGCGCATATACGCTTGTCAGTGTATGTAGGTACATCTAATAGGAGAAGGCCTATTACAAAATGCACATAACAGAGAAGAAAAGCGAACAAAAGAAACAAAGACATACAAATTTACAAACAGCAACAACATCAACAAGATCAACAAGATCAACAACATCATCAACAACAACAATAACAACAACAATAACAACAAAAATAACAACAAAAATAACAACAAAAATAACAACAGGAGAGAGAAACAGAGCACAGAGCGAGAGGTGGAGAGGGAGGGAGGGAGGGATGGAGGGAGAAGGAGGAAATTAATTACCGAGAGGATTAGGGGGGGGGGGGGGGAGGAAGAGGGGTGTTATCATGTATAAAGTAATAGCTAGTAGTAAGTATTAGCCATGCAGTATTACTATTATTATTGCTGTAAGTGGTAGCTAGTAGTAAGTATTTTGCCAATAATTGCGGACGAACCACTGACCCTTTATGCAAATACGCCAACAAGGAGATGATGGAGAGAGGAAGATGGCAAGAAATTTGCAAAAGTAAGTCCTGTTTGCGCTCAGTATCATTTTTATAATATTTCTCTTCATTTCGCACTGTTGGCGCTCAGTATTATTTTTACAATATTCCTCTATATTTTTTTCATACAGTATTAGGACGGTATCATATCCTACTTGCATAGGAATTACTAATAGATTTTTATCTCACGTTTTTTAATTTTCATTTGATGAATTATTAGCATAAGCACCTTAACGACCGGCTAAAACATACAGTTGACAATTCACTCTTTTTGACCGGTTCATTATATTCTCCTCTGCACGACGTTTCGACTTCGCTGACTAGTTTTCGATTCCGTTCAGAAATGATTTCAAACGATCAAGTCAAAGTTCTTTTTAGAAAAGATTCATCGTCCCATCTATATATCATACTCTTAGTTAACCTCCCCTCACTAGTATATCACTCTCGAATGTGGATGGGGTGTTTGAGTATTACTAACTGTCCGTTTTGGTGGATGACTGATCTGTTGTGTTTGTGGTCCATCTGTCCTGTAGAGACTATGCTAACTGGTAGGGTAGTGTCGAGTAACATCTTTTCTACTGCTCTAGGCCTTCCTTTCCCATCTATCACTGTCAGCCTAGCTCTTCCTGACTTACTCAACTCCCTCTCTCCATTACCTGTCAGTAGCTCTACATGGTCTATCTCATCGACATCCATCAATCTGTCTTCTCTGCATGATATGTCTGTGCTTGCTCCACTATCCTGTACTGTCATGTCTCCCTTTTTCATCACTCTTTTTCTCACATGTATGAACACATGCTCTGTCTCTGTTTCTGTCTCTGTCTCTGTTTCTGTCTCTAGTTCTTCCTCTCCTCTACCCTCACCTTCTCTCTCTTCTGATGGGACTCTGTCTGACTGCTCTATGCAAGTACACTCCTTCTATTGCTCTTACTATTTCAGTCAAAAAGTCATCTCTCTCAAGCTCGCCACTCACAACACTCATCACTTCTCCATTCATTTCCCTCACGCACTCATTCATCAACGTTTTAGCTATTTCATTTATATCTTTGAAGGTGATGACGGGGGGGTTGATGAGTTGTGTGTTTGTTGTTTGTGTTAGTGGGAGTGCTGTGATTGGTCTAGAACTAGAGATTTGGAGTTGTTGTGAGGTGGGACCTACTTAGTTACCGAACTTGTTGGCAGAAGTGAGTCCAAGTCGTCGCTCTCCCTCATCCACTCCACTCTCTTCGCTCTCTTCTTTGCTCTGGCCTGTCCGCTGACTAGAAAATTGATTATGTTTGCTAAACTTTTTCTCATGTGGTGGTTGCGGAATATTTTGCGAGACTTGTGTACTTGTGGAAATTTTGGTGTCACGTAAAATTTCAAATTCCCCGAAAACGATTCTTTGCGAAATTTTACTAGACTTTTCCAATGCTGCAGCTTTAAGACCTCGCTCGTCTGGGTAATAAGGAGATTTGGGGGGACGCAACACGTGACTTACTGACAAATCCAACTCCTGATAATCTGTGTCTTGTGTGGCGTGATATCCGCAGTACCTCGCATAAGATAATCGTTCCGCGTGATTTTCGAATACTCACTTTCCTTTTGATTTTTCAACGGAAACATTACAGTTTTTTGCGTCTGTTTATTCCGGCACATTTCGTGTCAGGCGTGACTCCGTAAGAACTCTCAAGCCTCAAAGGAGTTTCGTTAGTGTTAGGGATGACTGAGGAACCTCGTGGGGTGGCGGATACTAACCGCACTTCCTTGCCTTCTCCCCGTAGTGAGGAGGGACCTCGTAGAGTGACAGATACTAACCGCACTTCCCGTCCTTCTCCACTCTCACTACGTCTATTCCCTACCCTAGGTGTAGTCTTGTTTCGTTCAAAGGGCTTGTGGACAGGTAGATTCGGGGGGAGGTGAGCTTGGTTGCTCGTAATCTTTTTCTCTTTCCTCCTCATCATCATCGTTTTTATCATAAATGTTCCCCATATGTATTAAAACAACGTTTGTATCGGAGTCACTTTGTTCGTCTTCGTTTTTGTCGTTGTCGGTTGTTATCAAAGTGAGTGCTTTCTTTTTCTTATGAAAGGGTTTGTTTTTGTTCCTGTAATTGTTCTTTTGTTCGTTCTTTTCTTGTTCTGTGGTCTTGTTTTCTGTTTGATTCCTCTTCAATTTTCCTTCTTTGCGGAACTTTTCCGAAATCACCTGGCAATATCTCATGGTATGGCCTTTGGCATCACATCCGAAACACGTGACTTTGAGTGTCCAGTTTGGAGCTGTCTTTGGTCCCGGTTTATTGTCTCCCTTTTTCCCCTTGCTATCCATTAGGAGATTGGTCTCTTGCTGCTGCTTGCCATCCCGAGATTTCCGGTTGTTATGTTTGCGTATTTGAGCTTTTCTTTCACGAAAACTGTTACATCTTTCTTTTTCTTCCCACATTTTCCATCTTTCCTTAGATGCTTCACATAATTCCGAGAAATTTGGTCTTAGTCTGGCCGGGAGATCATAGTGGTCCACCTGAAATTTATCCCCGAAAGCTGGATGGTAGCGCAATTTCTTAAATAGCTTTCTCTTTGCTTCCTCATCGGAAATGGCGTCCCACGTAAACTTTCAAGCTGAATTTT
>WBZZ01003370.1:60000-62205 GCA_019918135.1 Paulinella micropora
AAACACTGTATGCATCACCCCCCGGATAGCAGGTAAAAAATACCTTTTCCTGGTGACAGGTGCAGCAGCTTGTTTTTCAGTATTATTTGTCAGGATTTGGACCTGATGCCATTTTATTCCTGGTCTGTTGCCGTTTTCCTTTTTGGCTTCACTGAGCTAATATAACGAGACATCATTCTCATCTTTTGAGGACTGTGTTTGGTTGTATTACCGACTTTTTACTAGCTATCGTTGGGAGCATTACATTTGGAGTCCACATCACTAGGGTGATTTCTTTCTGCTTTGCAACACATGCAACAGAGTGAATTTTCACTGACCTGTCTCACACGGGGACGTCAGACGAAAACAAATACTCCAACACAGCTCCCTCATAACTCTTTCACAAAACAAATAATTTGATTGGTCTCAAGCAGGTGTCTCGTACCCTCTAGCCCAATCAGTATATGTGTGCTCACAAGGAGACATCAGATACAAACTCTCTGTCGTTCTTGCTGTTCTCACACAGAGACCAAGAAGAAGGAGGTGGACAGAAGAGTGAAGGAACACACACAAAACACAAACAAGCATAGGGACAGGAGCACAACACTTTACCCTTCTAGTTTGTGCATTTATCTGCATTATCTCACACATACGTCAGAGTATTTTTGCAAATCTCTGATCGTTTTCTAAAGGTAGGTCTGAGAACCTATCCGACCGACTGTCGACTTCTCAAGGAGAGATTTTCTAGCTTCTCTATTACTATCTGTGTGTAGGTCCAAGTGCCTCATACTAGATACAATATAGAAAAGAAGGAGGAGAAAGTAATCTGAGTAAGGAGAACAAGAAATCGGAGAAAGTCTCAAAGACTATTTTTCTCAAACAAAAACAAACATACAAACAGTGTTTCATAGAGGACAGGGAATCTTATCCTACCCTCTCTATTAGTTTCTCTCTTCACTAGTCAATCGACTGAAGGAGGAACAGAACACAAACGAACAAAAACCAAACATAGGAGCTGACACTGTCCTCCTGTTGATCACTACTACGACATCATGTCGACAGAGACCGCCGAAGTGAGTGAATTCTCGGAGGCAGATCAAAGAAGAGAAGAAGAAGAAGCAGGAGGAGGAGGAGGAAGAGGATTGAATGAAGGAGGAGGAGGAGGATTGAATGAAGGAGGAGGAGGAGATGAAGGAGTAGGAGGAGGAGTAGAAGAGGGCTGGGATGATGAAGGAAGATATGGAGGAGACGAAGATGAAGGAGGATTTGAACAAGAAGAGACGGGAGGAGGAGGAGCATATGGTAATGCCTTACCACCTGCCTACACGGGAGGAGGAGGACGAAAAATGATAGACTTGATTCATAGTGATGGAGAGGAGATCACAGTGGAGGAACAACAGTGGGTGCAAGACCACTATGATCTCACTAAAGAAGAGTTTGATAACAAGATGGGGGTAGAGAAGGACACCTATGTGTGGATCCCTCAGGATCAAAGAAGAGAGAAAAGTCGTGCTAAAAAGGATGTCTATATCCTATTATCAAACACAGCACAGCTCCTCTGCAAACTGGTCTCTGATCCAGAAGAGAGAAAGAAGATACAGCATATCAAGTTTGGGGACACACACACCCACCTTGAATTACTCGATGCTATCTTTGGGGTGTACACTCAAACCCTGATTTGGGAACGTACATACGGCCCACGATGTGAGGGTTACCTCCAGTACACAAACCCAAGAGCAACGGCCAGATTCCTCGCGACTGGTCAGGAGGCAGTCGATGTAACAAAAATGAAGACAAATCTGGGCTCGAAAAACTCGAGTGGCATATTTCATTTTTTTACAATGGAAATAAAGGCCTTGGAGGAGGGGAAGGCAGAGATGGAAAAAATCATTAAGGCAGCAGGAGAAACTCATCCTGTGATTGATGAGTTAGAGAAGACCGACAGAGTTCTGACCAAGATCAGACTGTTGATGGGTGCGTTACTGCACAAGGAGGCATGGAAGAGATGGATTCCTACCAAGGATCACTCTGTCCTTAAATCACTTAGTAACGCACCACCGGTCGCCAACAAAGCAGGTGTTGACAAATATGTGGAGAAATATAATTTTCTCAGATCTGCTTCTGAATTGGTGGCTTTTATCACTCATGCTCAAAAGCTGGTGATATCTGAGAAGGCGAAGGCGAAAGAGAATGAGGAGTTCGAGAAGACGATGAGACTGGAAAGAA
>WBZZ01003371.1:0-67500 GCA_019918135.1 Paulinella micropora
CTTCTTCTTCTTCTTCTTCTTCTTCTTCCTCCTCCTCCTCCTCCTCCTCCTCCTCCTTTGATTGCCTCGTTGAGGTAGCATGCTCGGCATCAAGTTCACCAACACGTGTGGGTGATCCGGTCGAAGCACGATCGAGCTTGGAGAGCACTGTATTAGCGCACCATCAGACTAACTCCGCGGAGCCGGGGGTACCTGTTGACACAGATAAAGGTGGTCAGCAGACTCAGCGAGCACCGCAGACGGAGGAGGGGAACAACAAGGGGAGGAGGGGAGCAACAGGCGAAGAAGGGGATCCGGAGGATGATAAGGAGGGGGGTGATGAGAATGAGGGTGGGGATGATGAGGATAAAGAAAGAACAAGAGGACATGGGGACGATGATGAGGATGATAATGAGCAGGATGATGAGGAGCAGGAACATGTGATGCAGGAGGAGAATAATGAGGAGGATGAGGATGATGATGAGGTGGGAAAGCCGCAAAGCACGGGGGGGGGGGGGGATGATGACCACGAGCATGTTGAGGAGCATGGGGAGGATGATGAGGAGCAGGATCATGTGATGCAGGAGGGGGATAATGAGGAGGATGGGAAGACGCAGACGGCGTGGTACAAGAAGGTGGGAAAGACGAAAAGCAAGGGGGGGGGGGATGATGAGGACGAGCGTGATGAGGGGCATGGGAAGGATGATGATGATTAGGATGAGGATGATGATGAGGATTAGGATCATGTGATGAGGGAGGGGGATAATGAGGAGGATGGGAAGCAGTCGAAGAGCGGCCAGGGGACTAATAACAGCATGGGGAAGCCGCGGAGGAAGAAACCGCAGGGAGAGGCTCACGATTCACTATCAAGTGTCAGCCGACCGAGCATCGACGACCAAAAGACGCTATGGGTCATGGCACTTTGCAAGTAAGCACCTCAGTGCAAGCAACAATGGTTGCTCATTGTAGATATCATCACTGTGTGTCCAGTGTTTCATGGTTCCGCGTTAGGTACCCATGGATTCTATCGCATTCGCAGCCTGACTGTTCCTTGCAGTCAGATCTTCTACGCTGCCTGGCAGCAATGCTTTGCAAGAGGCGATACGACAAGGATGGCAATGTGCACCATCAGGCTTTTCTCTCTCTCTCTCAGAGCTCTCTCTCTCTCTCTCCCTTTCTCTCTCTCCTCTCTCTCTCTCTCTTTCTTTCTTTCTTTCTTTATTTATTTATTTATTTCTTTCTTCTTCTTCTTCTTCTTCTTCTTCTTCTTCATCATCATCATCATCATCTCGCTCTCTCTCTCTCTTTCTCTCTCTCTCTCTCCTCTCCCCCCCCCCTGTCTCTCTCTCTCTCTGTCTTTCTACCTCCCCCTCAGGTACTCTTTGAAGAACCGTGCTGGAAGCGAAACTTTCAGGGCATTCGTTTGAAAGTGGCAAAGGCGGTGTGTGCGACCAGGAAGGAGCTAGATGCCTAACATGAAGGCAATTACGTTGCCTATCGTGAAACAACGGTTGTTCCTGTCCGGTATAAGCACAGCCTGTCCAATGCGATCAAGCAGAAGATTGCATGGAATGATGCCCGATGTTCGATATTGCAGTGGCAGCCTGTCTATCACCTGCAAGCGTTTGTATCAGGTGTGGAAACACAGGGCTTCCAACTATATCGTCATGGCTGCAGAATGTTCCCAGGTGACTTGGGTACCGAGGAAAATTTGCATTTGCTGCAGAAGACAGCCGCCGCAATGATTCATCCGGGGCCGGGAAAGATAACAGAGCCAGTAGTGGGATCCACAGCCAACCAGTGGACGATAGATGTTTACGGCGTCGACGGCGTCTGCAGCAAGGCTCGGTACCCCAGTTTCAGAGTGAGGCGTCCATTGAACTCCAGCGGAGACTCGTGGCGATGGGCCAGTACCTGGCAGCGAGGATAGGAGAGTATGCTACGGTACCCGCAGGGTTCAAGGTTTCTCTGGCCCTGATCAACTGGCCTGACCCAGACGCGCCCTTGGATGGCCCACCTCCGCATCATATTTGGCAGCCGAAGTATAAGTGGGCCAAGCAGCATTCGTATGAGTTCGTTTCAGCCACCTCGCAGCTCTGGCACGCGGATGGAGGCTGACTAGTTTGGTGCGGTATACGTAGTTATGGTTTCAGATGATTAAGCAACTTCTGATTGCTTGTAATCGTGCGCATGTATTTGTTGTGTAATCTGTGTTGCCAGCTAAATTGTATCTGTGTTGTAGGTAGGTTTATATTTAGGTGCTAATTTGTACCTTCCAGTGCCCAAGAAGAAGGTTAATGAGGTTGAGGATGTAACAGATGGACCTCGCCGGACACGAAATACAATGTCCAGGACGGCGGAGAATCCATATGCGTGGCAGCAACAGGATGAGCAAACCTTCACATTGGGAAGTATCGCCCTTACCGGTGGTTTGCTTGCCAGTACCGCATCGCCTTTCGTGGAAGGAAGGGGAGGATCGGAGTTTGTGTCTAACGTTCAGACTGACTTTAAAGCGCACACGAAAGGGAGAGTGTCGGAAGCCATCGCACATCAAAAGGTTCCTGGTGAGCCTGACATTGTGTACTTGAAGCAATCGAGGGGGTGCCGCTGGTGTTAAGGTCGCAAAAGGGGTAACGTGCTTTGTTAGTTAGATGCGCAAGCATATGTGTAATGGTATGCTGTTGATTTTAGGCTCCTGTGGAGGTTCCGTAAGCACGGCGATCGACCCAACGCAAAGGCTTACAATATTTTTGTTGTTAATCCATTGAAAAGTGCATTGCCTTCGCTTTGGGTAAGCGAGCTCCCTTGTCTGTGGATCCAACTAGTGCATATTGTGTTCACAGGAGCTTTACAGGCAAAAGAACCCAGGATGTAAGGAGGCCCTTGTGGGCACAGCTAAGAATCAGGATCCAGAAGACTTGGAGAAGAGTCGGAAGGTCGCGTTCGTTTGAATACGCGGTTCATACAGGATTGTTCTCGGTATCACAGATTTCTTTATCTGCGCCGATCAAGAATGTGTAACTTGTGTGATGGTCGTGCAGATTTGACATATGCATGCCCTTCGTGACGTATCTAACGTCAGATTCAGTGAACGGGAAACGGGGGAGGAGATCAGACAAGGCTTTTGAGGCAGAGGATAGATCGTACAAGGTTACAAGACTCATTAAGCATCCTCGTGCCTGGTGCGCTCTCGTTGTGGACTACGTCGAGGGGTTGTCGGCAGCATATCCTGCTGCATGGCCATCACTGTCGATGAATTGCCAATCGTACGCGAGCGCATTAACAAACGTGGCACATTATAGTCAGCTGGCTATGGAGCTTGTTTCCATACCTGAAATTTATTTCGAGGCTCCGTATTGCATAGTAAAGATGAATGCCGCTAATCTGGGATGTTTAGAGACTGTGTTGTATACATTGTCGATTGCTAGTAGTTCGTATCGACAATGCGATCTGCCTGTAGTGCATGTGTCGGGTCGTATACCTTCTTGGGCATTACCGGCGGGGCAGGAAAGGCAAGCGGGATCGCTAAGGGTGTTCAGCGACGTTGGTTTGGCTGCATGTGGCTGCTGCCAGGCGACGTCAGCATATGGTACAATGGCTGCGAATTCTCAGCCGATTCCGAACACATTGATAGCGTACGATCAGACCAACTACTTCATCGAAACGTCGGTTGCGTATCAGCAATGTCTGAAAGATTTAAGAAACAAGCACGGCGGCCCTCTCGCCTTTCAGAACTACCACAAGGTTCCTGTCATGCAAGAACTGATTGACGCTATGAAATTCATGGGTCCGGAAGAACCTGGGTGCCGCCAACCAGGAGACTATGCAATCCCGCAGCCAGGAGACATCAAGGGTATAGATCCGCGCATACAGTATGCAGGCACATACGGCAGAAATGATATAGTACATTTCCAGTTCTGTCTAGCAGAGGAGGGTACGGACGGGGTGGGGGAGACGAAGGGGAAGACGAAGAGGCCCAGAGAAAGTGGAGATGCAGGAAAGCAACCACCAGCGAGCTCGGATAAGGGTCCAGTTGCCAAGCGACAACGTAATACGCGTGGCAATTGCAAATAGAATGGTTGATTATTTATTACTACAGTGTCAAAGTTTTCTCTGTTTATAACTATTAATATATTTTGCTAGAATACATCTCTACCTGTGGCAAGTATTCTTTTATTAAAGTTGTGTATGCGTAAAGTAAATATATTAAACTTTAAAGGATCCTCTTGTTTCCACTGTATCAAAGTATTGACAGGTCGACCAGCATAATAATAATAACTTAAGTATTATTAAAATTGCTTGGTATTAGGGACTTTCAGCTAACGATCATTGCAAAACTGCGGTATAATAATATGGGGGTGCATCATTAGCTTCTGTTTGGTTGGGTGCCACCGGAAATGGCGGGGAAGGGGCCATTTCCTCTGCAGTGTTAGAAATAGGATCTGGGAGACTTCCACGAGTGAATTCCCGAAAAAACCAATAGCGTAATAACGATGTAGTATACCGTGGGTGTTACACCGCTTCCCACTCGGCTCTATGATTGAGTGACAAGTATTCTACTAAAACAGTGCTTGCGAATAATGATGAGAAGGAAATTGTTCGAAAAAGGTGACTGTACCGTTAGCATCAATGAATGAGTTCCGCACCGACTCAGATTCCTCCTCCAGCTAATTTTCAACGATAAGCTTTAGGGACCTCAGGTGTCCGTGATCACCTCTCTGCAGTTTATTAATATTAAAAGGCATACGAAAGGTACACGGCGTTTTGCATAGTCAATTGTGAGGCGTATTGCGTGGTGCAACGTTAACGCGAAAGGTATTCTTCTTTTCTTTCATTTCCTTTTCTTTCCGAGCCTTGGCTCCTCTTTGTGCTCTGCCTTTCTTTTCTTCCAAGAAGAAGAAGAAGACGAAGAAGAAGAAGAAGAAGAAGAAGAAGAAGAAGAAGAAGAAGAAGAAGAAGAAGAAGAAGAAGAAGACGAAGAAGAAGAAGAAGAAGAAGAAGAAGAAGAAGAAGAAGAAGAAGAAGAAGAAGAAAAAGAAGACATAACAGGCACGATGCTAATAGTATTGCAGTTCAACCTGGTGGATGGCTCCACTTATACACATAAGTTTTGGGTGGTACCAGCGTATTCGGGAGGGTTGTTATGGAGCTTGGACGCACTAAGGCGTATGCGCACACATATTGATTGCTATGGTGGGATTGCAACTGTACGATATCGATACACTACCCGGAGTGCGAAGATATTGATTTTAAAATCAATATTAATATAGATCAAAAATCAATATTAATATTGAAGAAAATATTGATTTTATATAGCAGATTTTGCTGCTGGGCCGGCAGTGTAACTTAAAAAAACTCACCTAGTGGCACCGGATACCTTAAATTCAGCTTTCAATACTTTTTTTAAAAACAAAAAATCAATATTTTTTTGGCAAAAATCAATATTTTTCTCGATAGATATTGAGTGCTTCTTTTTTCAATATTGCTCACTGGTGGCTAGGCATCTGCCAGCTCTAAGTCCAGTGCAATATTTTCTTTTTTTTAAAATTGAAATATTGCTTTTTTGTGGACATCACCCCCCGAATTATCCGGTAAAAACTTATTTATAGATTTCGTCTGGCCGGACACGTCTGAAATGCCAATTTGATCCTGGTCTTTTGGCTGCTTTTTGTCTTTGCGTCACTGAGCTAATATAACGAGACATCATTCTCTTTTTGAGGACTGTGTTTGGTTACATTACCGACTTACTCTTCCATTGAGCTATCGTTGGGGATAGTACATTTGGAGTCCATAGCTAAAGGCTGATTTCTTTTCTGATCTGTCGTACAGAGATCAGATAAGCACAAATTTATTTTTTGCTGATCTGTCGCACAGACATCAGACGAAAACAAACACTCCTACTCATCCTCAAACAAAAAACTCACAAACAAGCAATCAATTTGTCACAAGCTGGCATAACCTTTAGCCCTTGTGCACATTTGGCTTCTGTATGCTTTTCTACAAGACACCAGACCACACCTACTCCACTCCCTCTTGCTGCTTGCATAAAGCCAAGTAGGACAAGTGCGCAACAAACATCAAACAAACACGCAGACAGAGGAGAAACGAGCAAAGCACTCCCACTCTCTGTTCTGAATCATTTTCCTTGCATTTTCTCTGCAGAAACCAGAGGAAATTACACATCTCTCACACAAGAGCAAGACAAGTATCGAAGCACTGTCCGACGACAGACTGACTTCCACAAAACAGCTCTTTTGACCAAACTATCGTTATCTCTGTGTAGGGCCTGACGCCCCATAACTATTTCAACAGAGAAAAGGAAGAAGGAGAAGAAGGTTGCATAGAGTGATAAGAAAAAAAAAAAAAAAAAAAAAAAAAAAAAAAAAAAAAAAAAGCAGACGAGACTCTCATAACATAAGATGGAAGACGAGAATGAGCAGGCTGGTGTGACACCAACTGATTATGGTCCTAGTGAGGGAGGAGAGGAGCAGGAGACTCAGAACTGAGAAGAGAGGGGGGATAGAGATGGAGAGGAGAGAGAGGAGTATACGTATACAGCCGATGTAGAGTCGACAGGGGGGGGTGATGCACAAGAAGCGAGTGCAGGTCAGACTGGAGGCTCTCCACTGACAGAGGCAGAGAGAGAGGGGATGGAGGATGTTGGCCAGAATGTCCCAAATACATGGGAACAGTTGGCTACATATGATGATGAAGAGTCCTTCTTCCTTAACTACCCAACCTATTATCAAACACACATATACATTCCTTACGAGAAAAGGAATAGACCAGGACAAGGTCAAAGCAACCTCCTGATCGAAATTTTCGGTCTTGCGAAGCCTCTCTTCAACAAAGTGAGGTTTGAACACGAAAGCCTGAGTGCCATTGCAGGATATCAAGTATGGAGGCACTCTTACACTGTGCGACATATACGATATATCTGCAACACTCTACGCTGCTGTGCTCGTTGCGGAATTTCATGAACGCACAACTTGACATACAGTGGAAAAATAAACGCACAACTGCAGCATGGCTGTCTGTCTGTGGTGTCCCCACTGATATCAAGAATCTAGAAAGAAAGTTCGAAGGTAGAAACCAAAGTGGCATTGAGTTTGCCCTTGAGGCTTTTGTAACTGCCTTCACACGGGCTTACAACGAGATGTACAAAGCCCTGAAAGACAACACAAGGCAACATCCTGTTTACGAGGAGGTTGACCAGTCTTGTCAGGTGCTTGAACGCCTCACACAACTCCATAAGGGCCTCTTTGAGGGGAAGGAGCATAAACCAACATGGAAGCAACGGGCCCACACGAAGAATCACACTCTCATTAAAGGCCCTCTCACAACAATCCCAAATAATAACAGAGCTGATAAGTCTTCCATGAGAGAAAAGGCACACTTCCTCTCTAGTGCCACAGGGCTTGCGCAGTTCGTGACTCATCTAGCACGACAGGTGAAAGAAGAAGAGACGAGACAGAAAGAGGACAAGGAGCAGAAGGAGAAGATAGCTGTGGCAATGGCAGCACGGGTGGCTCCACAGCCAACGGCTCCACCTACCACATCTAACCCAGCTCCCAAGAAAGCAGGAGGAGGACCCTCAGGAGGAGGACCCCAAGGAGGAGGGACAGTAATTAACTTGACTGACTCCCAGAAAAAAAAGCAGGCGCTGCAGGCAGCCCTAGCTAAAATCAAAATTGGAAGAGGGGGCCTTAAGCTCTATGCTATCACTGCCAATGAGGCTGACACAGAGAAGACCCTCATGACTAAGTTCAATGAGATGGACAGATGCTTCCAGCAAAACCAGTGTGAGGTGGAGCAGGAGTATGAAGTCCTAGAACATCTCTGTGATCGATCCCTCCTTGGAGCTGGTTTTGATCGTATAACTTACGAGAAGTACAGAGGAGAGGAGGAGCTAGCAAGGAAAGGTGGACATGCAGAGATGAGTTGTACTCTGGCCATTGCTGCCCTCATTCGATACTTTAAGGCAGTGGATACCAACACTTGTGCACGGGCACATTGATTGGGTTTGAAATTTTCGACTTAGTATCGGAGCAGTTGCAGTCTGTCACTCAGCTTGCATCTGTCTTAACAAATGTGGGCACCCAGTACACTCTCTTTTATAACCACAAAGCCATACTCCTATATTTCCTCAGTGCTTTGCACGTCTACAACAAAAATAAGCTCACACTGCTCATGCAAGACTGCAAAACCTTCGACAAGGTAAAGCACTTGAACTTTTTGGAGAGGAGCGTCTTTGAGGCCACGACTAAGGCCGTGAGCCCAAAAATGTTGTAGACCGAGGTAATGACCGCTTGTCAGAGGCTCGACAGCCAGACAGCATCCTTGATCGGTTCTGCATCGGCTTCTGCTCAACCGCAAGCCGCACATACGCAACGATCTCTAGGAAAGCGGCCAAGAGAAAACAGTCGTGAAGCTAACACACCTTGTATTCGTTGGTGGGCACGGGCACAATGCTTCAAACACATAAATAAAAAATGCCCGTACAACCACGATGTCGAGGACACCCGCATCCGAAACACACTCCTCAAGAACGTACGGTCGGACGAAATCAACACCGTCGCCGTTCTGCGCCGACTGCGCAATGATCAGGGGTGGAAATTACAGGATGTCGCGGACCAGGACCACGAACTAGCTGACGCGATCAATTCTCTTTTCGCTAGAGATGATCAGAAGACGGCAGCCATAGAAGCCGCAAGTGGAGGAAGAGGTGGAACACGAGGTAGAGGAGGAGGGAGAGGAATCCATCGAGGAGGAGGAGCCCCTTTCGCACGAGGCACATACACTCGCGGGGTGGAGAGAGAATTTGTGAGAAGAGGAGGAGGAAGAGGTGTATTTCAAGGTAGGGGAGGAGGAAGATGGGTTGGCCGAGGTGGATACGGCAGTGCAGAGCGCCCGTACCACAGAGATGGGGGCTGGGCAGACGGCTCGAGCTCAAGCTCGAGTTCCCCAGCACCACAGGCCTATGCGACATCAGGCGCAACCACTACCGACACTGATGCCGACTCAGGTAACAGATTTGAGGTAGTCCAATGACTAGAGAAGGAGGGAGAAAACAGAACAACAAACATTGCACAATACATCGTTGTGCAGGTCCCAACCAAGGGTACCAGTGAGTCTAAGAGCCCACAGGCCACAGACAAACTCAAAGGTAGTACAATACCAGTACACCCATCACGACAACAAACAGTGCATGCTGCTAATAGGCAGGCGAGTCAAGCGCTGGCAAAGAGAAAGCAGGCGGGCCTGTCGCAGCCACAGCCGAAGAAAGTAAGAATAGAACCGGCAATCAATCTTATCAACTTGCCGAGACAGACAATAGACAAGGACGATGGAGGACATCAACCTCTCCTCACGGTCTCAAACAGAGAAAGCAAGGACAATCATCCTTCGCCTGTGAACAATACCCAAAAAGACATTGCAAAACGGCGGAAAGGGAGGAGGATGCGAACTTCGAGAAAAGGATACAGATTTTAGAACACAAGCTCCTTGTATTGGCCTTAAAAAGTCACCGGCCAGACGCTTTATGCTATACAAACCTTTTTTGTGAAACATTAAATACCTTTATAAACGTTGGTAATGATACTATGGCGAATATTAATATTGTCGGCCGAAAATTTACTACGAAACACCATGCGTGGTTAGAAACTAATATGAAAAAATCATCGGGCACCTTGAAAGGAGTTAGTAGTCGGACGGATATAACGGGCATCATCACTCTAAAATTTAAATTGAAATCCGGACGAGTATATCGAGTGGACTTGTACGTTGTCCCCGAATACCACGGATCTGTTCTTTTGTCGTACGACCAACTGGCGACAATAAACGTAGTGATTATTGCGCCGCCAAAAGAATCATATACGGCGTACAGCCAGGAGAAGAATACACTGTCGACTCTCTCCATGCTATTGACTCATACGAGGCCCTACACCTAGGGGTAGCATCGGAAGGGAAACAGGTGGCCATTACACACGCATATGATGCATATATGCCAACGGACGCGGTGTCTAAAGATGGTTCAACCCTGTCAGACAAGAGAGAGGCGGAGGTCTATACGGCTACAGTCCCTACACAATGGGATAAAAAGTCGATAGACGATCTCCTTGAAAAGAGGAAAGAGGAGATTATATGCATGGGAAAAAGGTGCCCATCGCTGGTGAGATTTGAAGAAGGAGCAGGGGCCGATGTATATATTACCAACGGGTATTGCTTTCACGTAAAGGTGGAAGAAAAGGACAGACAAGAGTTTGTACCGAGGAGAAGGGGACGACTCCCTGATATCCCCGCAGAAGATATTAAAAGCTTTATTACGAATTCTGGGGTGACGAGCCTACGTGGCCGCGCTCACTGACAGAAGTGAAAAAGTGCTTGCGCACTCTTTTTGAAAATAATAAACCATATACGGTCATACTCCCGTACAATGAGAAGGCGATATGGGCGCAGGAGATACGGGACCGGCTTATTGATCATCCGATAATGGTGCCCTCACGGAAGCAACACTTAGTGGTGGCTTGTCGTCTCGGGACTCGTGAGCAGAGCAGTGCATACAAGCGGAAGCTCAGAGACCAGGACAAGTTGAAATTGATTCCTGAAGCATTCACATACTTCGATAGTTTCTCCCGAAAAGCTCCGTTGCAATATGCGAGATTAATAGACATGTTGGTAGGTCTGGCGGAGGACGACGAACCAGACACTGCCACATATGAAAAAACGGGAATGGACGATATATCAGAAGAAGAGTTGGGCTTGGAGGAGGACAGAGCACCCCTCAAGCATCACAAGAGAATGTCAGAGGAGGAGTTTAAGGCGGCAATAGACGAGAAATTGGCAGGGGGAGCAGGTACGGAGAAGGAGAAAGAGGTTTTGAAAGAGAGATTGAAGGCGAACAAAATGATTTTTGACCCCCCTCAAGCGGGAGGTGTCAAGCCGGAAGACTTCACCGCGGTTATTTGTAATATACCAGGTGCTGAGCCTTGCCCGGCGCCACGACGGGCAAATCTGAGTATACATGAAGCAAAGATCGCAGAAGAACAAGCACGACAGTTACTCGATGAGGATTTCATTGAGAGATCGACATCTCCAATAGTTTCCCAACCGAGACTGGTGCCTAAACCGGGAGGAGAATGGCGCTTAACGGTTAACTATGCCCGCGTCAATAAAATTTTAGAGGAGGAACGAAATCCATTACCTACTCTTGAAGAAGGAAGGCGAGTATTGCGAAACGCCAAGCTATACTCAGTCATTGATCTGAAGAATGGCTTCTGGCAAATTCCACTGGATGAAAAGTCCAGATGGCTGACTGCATTGTAGTAGGAATGGAGATATATCAGTGGAAAGTACCTCCCTCGCCTTTCCTTCCGTTTTGGCGTAGAGCTACCTCTGATGGGATAATGCGGCCCGCCAATAAGCGACGCCGAATCAGCACGCCAGATGATTTGCCTAGCCACAGCAAGGGCTTCCTGTTGGGACCGACAGAACGCGCAGAGCAGATCAACGCGCTTGTTCAGTTGCTGGACCTGTCCGAAGGTGACCTGCTGCAAGCCGCCCTGGATGGGGCGGCCAGAGCGCTCGGACTGCGTCCGCAGCCCTTGGACCACTTTCAAGAGAGAGACAGAACCCGCCTGTGGGTGGCAGCAGCGGTAGAGCTGCGCTGGGCTAGAAGCTCTTGGTGGCAGGATACCCCCGAGCCAATAGCAATGATAGGGCGGTTCAACAATACTAAATACGACTACAATCTGCCGCCCCTGGCGGGCCTGACCCACGCCGTCAAAATAATCTACTTGGCGGGCGAACTCGGGCGGCTACCAGATTATCGGATGCCTCGCATCCTCCACGCCGCCCGGAGGGACGTGGAGACCATGATCAAGCTCAGGTGGGAGCAACGCCTGCAAGAGTACGATGCGTGTTGCGAGGCCTGGAGCGACCTGACTTATCTCCAGGCGGGCGACGTGATCAGAATAAAGACCCGCTCTGAGGAGATACCGGTCTTTGTACACGCACGTTCTGCCAGGAAAGTAAAGCACGACGGCGTCGGTTGCCTAGCGCGGGTGTACGTCTTGCGCGACAGGGCCTATCATCCCCGTTTCTACGAGGGCCTCGCTAATTCCATCGCTAATTCTAGCCAGCACCCGAGCGGAAAAAAGAAGACGCGCAAGGGGGGGTCGGAGCTAACCCTCAAGTACGAGGCCTACCAGGGAGACACGACGGAACAAGACCTGGAGCGGCTTGATCGCTTGAAAGAAAAGAGCCCCCAACTAGACTGCCCCCGCCTGGAGAACCCGGCGGTCTGTTTTCTAGCCGACTTGGTCCTAACCTACGATGGCTATTGCTTTGCCCGTCGCAAGGACTCGCAGCACAGGGCGCGTTGGGCTGTGGACAACAACGACTGCTACGTTCGGAAACTAAAGGCACTAGCAACCGAGGTCCTGGGTCAGTTTATGCCCGTCAGATCTCTGGTCGATTGTGTCACTTCTTTCCTCTGCTTGCACAGACTCGCTTGCCAATGTCACCCACCCGCGGGCTGAAGGAGAGAGCGCGTCAAAAAGAAGTATAATTTTCTTTTAAATAAAAAAGCTTCAGAAGGTGGTTTTTACATTTGGCACTCCGGCTTTTATTGAAAAATAAAAACTTTCACTCCGCACTTTCTAGGTGAAGTCTGCACATACGTCTTTTTTTGCGGGCTTTAGCTAAAGCATCCCGTTTGTGCGGGCCGGAGAGGGGGCGAAGGCCAGTATGGCCTGTACGAGGCCATCGCGCCGGGGGCTCTCTGGGAACCGTCGCACAAAGTCTACGATTAGGTCGGGTTGCTTGGTCAAGCACTGGCACAGGAACTGACGGACCGGCTGAGCCGCCGGTTTAGAAAAGAGCCATTGCATCTCAGACAGATCTTCCACGCCGGGCAACGCACGAGCTTTGAATGTCATTTCGTCGACCGAATAAGCTTGCTTTTGCTTGGAGTCCCAGAGCAGGTTTCTTAGGTGCGAATCGCTGGCCTATAGCAGGAAGCGCATCACAAGCAACTTCAGCACTGCTGGCACAGTTCGGGACACTTTTGTAGGTCGGCTTGCTGCACCTTCCCGACCGAAGCACTGACTGCAAAGTCTCCCTGCAGGCTGTAGGGGTCGCAGCCCAGAGCGCGCTGGTAGAGAAACCTGCCCTCTGGCTCATAGCTAATCGGAGAGTAGTCGGGCCACAAGTGCTTTTTGAGCCTCTCTGCTTCTAGTTGGAACGCAACTGGCTCGGGGCCCGAGAATGGGCCCTTGGCAAAGAAATACTCCTTGGCGGCGGCGGGAGACTGGCCGCCCAAGGAAAAGATCGCGGAGGCGGGCTTCCCCCCGCAGGGAAGCTGCGCAAGGCCCACCAACACCCAAGCGGGACGGCCTCTCCGGACGCTTTGCTCCAGGGCACGGAGCGCAAGTTTCTGTTGCTGGCTCAGACTGTTCGCCTGCTCCGAGGGAGCCGCGGGTATCTTAGACGGGAGGGCGCTCACGCTTGAGGCCCTCTTGGAGCGGAAATAGTTTGCTAGGTAGCGAGCAGGCAGACGCATAAAGAACTTGTAGGGGCTGTGGGCGATGGAAACGCGCAGGAACCTCTCGTTTGCCACGGGGCTGTTCTTTTTAGCGGAACCCGTGTGATGGTCCGCAGCGCGCCTGCGGAAAAAGTCCCGGAGATCCGCGCTGCCCTCCTCTTGAGGGTTCACCGTTGAGCTCTTCAAACTCTCGCAGCCTCTGGGCCACGCAGCCCCGCCAACTTTCCTCGGGCTGGGGCTGCAGCATAGACGCGAGCACCGGCCAGAAGAACTCTCTGTGTGAATGCAGGACAACACTGTAGACTTCTTTGTACAGCGAGGCCTGCTCTAGGCCCAGCGCCTGCCACAACTCCAGTGTCTTGTTTTTGTAGCGCAGACCCTTGGTGCTTGTCTCTGGTTGAAAGAGGTGCCGCACCAAGGGCTCAATGTCCCTATTCAGGCCCAAATCCTGTTGGATGACCCCCAAGGCCGCACGGGTTTCGCCCGGGGCCCTTCGGGCCAGTGCGTCCAGCATTGCGCTTCTGAGTGCGGAAACATCTCGCAAATGTCCAAAGCCGTGCTCTCGCTGGCTCACCGCTCCGAACTGCGCACAGACCCCAGCTAGCAAATCCAGTGCTCTAGCTCGGTCACTAGACAAGAGCGCCTTTTTGCAATTGACGAGCCTAGCGGCGAGCATGGCAAGCTCGCCCAATTGTTCTTGGTCCACTGGGAAGATATCCTCCAAGAGGATAATCAGCAAACGATTCAAAAAGTTAGTAAAGTTCCTCGTGTCTGTCTCGCTGCGGATAAGAGCCTGAAAAGATGCCAGCACCACTTGCAGGTACGGCTCTATTGACAAGCGTACACTCTTTTGCAGCAGTGAGCGCAGCTCTCCCACAGAAAATACTTGGCCCTTAATCTCTACCTTGGCACGGTACCCACCTTGCAGGACCTTGATCTTGGCTGCTCCTTCGGCTAGGCTCCTACCCAACTTTCGAGGTCTTGCACCCTCGCCTGACTGCTGCAAAGCCAGAAGACGTTTCATGTCTTGGGTTTGTGTCTTGTGTGATTTCTGTGAAACCCAAAACAAACGAGACAATACGCACCAAAAGTCCTAACAAGGTGCAAGAAAGGATGGGGAGAGAAAGAGAGGGGGGGGGGGCGCCCCCCCCCCTTGTAGCGCATAGGAAAGGGGTACAAGGAGGGGGGGGGTGCCCCCCCCCTCTCTCTTTCTTTCTCTCCCTGGCAGTTTAAGCACCTGGTGTGAGCTTGGTGAGCTCGTGCATAATTGCGTCTAATTCGTCGTCAGGATTAGGGTTTCAAAAAGCATGGTCGAAGAGCAAACAGTTTCTCAGGTCTCTCCCAAGCGCCCGGTTGCGGAAAAGGTTTCGAAAGCCAGTCGTGCGAGCAAGAAACGCAAGACGACCACTGAGGCTGCGTTCCAAGTTATCCCGCCCGGCAAGAAGACACAGTCTGAGCGAAACGCGCAGCGCCGGCGTTGTCGTGGTCTGTTTCACAAGCTAGCGAGCTGCGAGGAGGACCTCACGCGACTGGCGGCACGGGTGCACCAGGCTGACGACAAGGACCTACGCAAGCTTTGTGAGGAGATGGTGCAAGCTTTGTATGGAGGGTTTGCCATAGCGGACCCCGCCATGTATGCTCTGAAGGAAAGCCGGGATAATTGCGGCATGTGCAATTGGTGGTACTGCGACGACTGCGGCGAACTCAGGCACTCTGCTTTCCATGACGAGGACGACGAATGCGATTGCGTAGGGTCCGAATCCGACAATGAGGAGCCTAGCTCTTCGGACGATGAGGGGCCTAGTAGCTCTTCAAACAAAGGCCCACAAGTGCCCTGATATTAAGACCTGTTGTCCAATTCTTATTCAATAAAAACGAAAAAAGAAAAGAACAAAAGGCACAGCAAGGAAAAAAGGAACAGGAGACAGAAGTGTGTTCCTTCCCCCCTCCCCCCTCCTCCCCCAATTATTAGCCAGCCAATCGATCTGTTGTTTACGGCAAGTGGCAATTTGTGTGTTTTTGTAATAAGGACGACGCTAAGAAAGAGAAGGCGCACGCGGGAAGATCATGGCTCTTACAAACGCACAGACTCCAGAAAGAGCACGTGGGGATGATGATAGACGATGATGAATTAGAGAACTTGGCTTATAGACTGCATCACGCGGGGCAGCACAGTGAGGCTGAGCCCTTGTACCGCCGCCTGCTGGAAGGGCGCCTGGCTACCCTGGGCGGGCAACACCCGGTCACCGCCGACACTATGGACAATCTAGCGCAGGTCCTACAAGACCAAGGAAATCTAGAAGAGGCCGAGCAGCTCTACCGCCGAGCTCTGGCCGTGCGGGAGGCCGAGCTAGGCCAGTACGATGCCGCGACGCTACGCTCTCGTAATAACATCGCTTCATTGCTGGAAGAAAAAGGCGAGCTAAAACAGGCGGAGGAGTTGTTACGTCGCGTTCTAGAGGGACAGGAGTTTATCTTGGGAGAATGGCACGAGCACACATTGGTAACTGTGTACAATCTCGCCGGCGTGCTGGCGCAACTGGGGCAGCGCGCAGGGGCCGCGTCTCTCTTCTGGCGAGAGCTTATAGGCACAGGAAGGCGTCTGGGTATAGATCACGAGGAAACTAAGTTTTCGGCGGAGAGACTAACTGAACTTTTAATAGTATGGGGCTTCGCAGAGGAAGCCCGGCGGCTTGCCAGATATTATCGACTCGCACCCTTGTGGCCCCTTCTCCCAGACAGGCCTATCAGAGCGCCACCGCTTCAGGTCAGGCACAAGCGGTGCGTGAAAAAGTTCTCTCTTCTGATGATTCTGAGCTTAGCTAGGCTCCAGGGAAATGGATTAGGAAAAAAACAATCAATAAAAGTTTAATCATCTTTTCTCATGAAGCCCCCTCCCCCCCCCCCCTTCACTTCAGCGGTTAAGGCTTCTGCGGTCCCTTGTCTTTTTCTTCCCTCCTTCCCTTGTGTCCTCCGTTTGCTTTGTTCCCCTCGATTAAGACTTAGTGGCGACTATGTACCTAAATACCAAAAGCGAGGTCAAGAACAAAAAGTCCTGGTGAACATAATCCCCAATGCAAACGTTGCTTGCTGAGCTGCAAAGCGGGTTAGAGGCAGTCTTGCAAGCAAGACTTCGAACACACCGCAAAGTCTGTTCGAAAGACGGGTGTAAATTTGGCGAGAATGTTGACAGGACGAACTGGCTGGCTCAAGGCTCTTTCAACATTGTTGTGTTCCCCAACAATAACGACAACAAAGTACACCGCTATGGATTTTATATCTACAATGATGAAGAGTGCGTTTCTAGACGTTTGGCTTGGACCCAAAAAATGCGCGACAAAGGTATTGGCGCCTACGAAAGCCTTGGTCACCACAAGATTCCCGATTGGGAGGCAGTGGCTGCCTTTGCACACGCTATTGAGAATATCTTTGACCGAAATGAGCTACAGACGCTGCAAAATGGAGGGTGCTGTACAAGACTAGAGAGGGACAGAGATGATATTGTCAAAAAAGCGAAACGCTCGCTGAAGAACTACGACAAGAAGAGGCTTTCCAGTGATCGGACAAAAGCAAAAACATGGTTTATTTACCTATTTTGTTCTCGAGCGAAATACGCCTCCTGTGACCTGCAAGCCTTCCTAAAAAGCCATAAAAGAAAAAACAAGCGATCTACAGTATGCCTGGCGCGTTACCTACAGCATAATTTCGAAATATACGGATCTCTTTGCGGAAATGCTGCGGAATGAGGCGGGATGGGGGCCTGTGCTCGACTTGAAACCAGAGAATTTTTTGGTGTATGAAGAAGGAAAAAGCGGCTTAAATGTCTTACTGGGGGATGCAGACCTGTTCGAAGACATACACAACGCGCCAGCCAACCGACTCAGCCTGCGGTCATTACAAATGCTGAGCGATCAAGATAAGACCCTGACCCCGTTGCCTGTTAGGCTGGCCATTGGCGTGTTCATCTCCACGCTGGCCATAGGCAAAGCCCATGTTCCCAGGGATGCATTCTTGAACGGAGTTAGCGTTTTCCAGGATATCCTATCGGAAACCAGCTCCGAGCAAAAGATTACGCAGACGGAGCTGTTCAGGCTCGCTATAGCCTCTGTAGCCAACCTGAGTTTCCGAAATAGCAAAAATACCTCTGACTTTCTAAGGGCTCTCGTTCATTACGTTGCAGACCCTGCGCGGGCTGAGCGAGCTGGCATATACAGCAACCCCCACGCGTTGAAGGACCAGCAAAATACCGTGTTTGCGCAGCTGCACGATCTGGGAGTAAGTGCAAGGCCGTCGGATTCGACCGTGGCGGTGGAGAAGTACCTGGACCTGCTTGTCAGTGCCTATCAGCCCGTGGATAAGGACAGCAAGAAATCCGAGAATCAGGTTAGTGCGTTGCCTGGTTTGTTGAAGGCGCTCCAAAATGGAGCACACAACAAAACATCATTGCCAGAGTGGATTGAGAACGTGGATATCGCAGGGGCGCTGTGCGACAAGCTGCGGGCTAGAACAAAAAGTTGTTTTCCTGGTACTAGAGCGCAGGCTCTGTGGCGGGACACAGCCTTTTGGGCTCAGTCTGGACGTGCTAGGCGCACCGCCATTGCTACCTTCTTCTTCAGCTCTGAGTCTATCCACCAAAAATGTTCGACATGGAGCAAGATCCTGTACGAAAATCAGATAGGAGTTGCAGAACTAAGACATTTCGTGTCATTCTCTCGGAATGATTCGGACAGGGTCAAAAGGGCGGGCGCCCCCGAGGCACTCTTTGTGTGTGCGAGGGCGGCGGCGCACACAAATGGATTGCTAGCCTGCTACACTCAGCCCGACGATAACGGGACTTTGGCCGAGTATTTGTTGGACAGCGACACTGCTGCACTGGCGTGGCAAGAGCTGTTTGTGCTCATGCAGCGCTACGCGCAGCTGTACCTTAGATATCGTAAAAGAAATCCTCCGTTGTTGGGGAAGTGGGACCCTTCGCACGTGGCGGTGTATCGTTTGGGGCTTTTGGCCGCAAAGTACACTTGCAACCAGTCACTGTTTTCCCACCTTTTTACACCCTTTTTTCAAGCAGCTGTTGGCGCCAACTCTTTGCATGTAGCGATACTGGGCAGCGGGGGGGTGGGGGGTGGCGCTTTAATTATTTTAGCTATATCAATTGAGGTTAAGGTAGAAAAAGAGCCACCCCTCCTAGATTATAATACTGTATATATATCAATTGAGCTTAGCAGACAGTAGTACTAGTGGTTTAATAACTCTACAAAGATTTCGCAGATATAGGGCAATGTGAGCAAGTCACTCTGTCCGACAGCCATAAAAACATAGCCAAGCTCAGAAGAAAAATCTAATTATAATTAGTATAAAGCAAAGCTGTCAGCATGCGCAAAATCACAATAATGAATCTATAACTAGTATAAGACATATAGAAATTAAAAACTAACATGAACGTGACACTAAACGAAAAAAAAAATCCTATATTAAGACAAAAAGCTATATATATCCTAGTTTGCTATTGGGCAGGGTCTCGGGCCACCGGTCCCTGCTCATTCTGCTAGTTCTGCAACCCATATGCATGCAGGCCAGCTGCAGTTTATAATTAATTTGAGGCACAGCAGGATCCGGAGGGGGGCCGCCTGCCTCGATGCGCAGCTCTTGAATTCGACGTAAGCCTTGTGCAAGTCTTGCCATTCGCACTGCGCAGTTAAGGATGTGCGCATTCCCTCGCTGAATCGTAGGGTAAAAAAAGTGCCACCCCCCTGAGTAGTTAAGGGTCGCACTTGGGCACAGTTGTTCAATACATACCTCCGGAGAAATCAAAACGGCTCCAACGGCATTCCTATTGAAAGTAGTATTTTTCACAAAAAATCACTCATTCACAATTTCATCAAAATCTCTCTTCCTGTTCATAGTTTATTATTTAGGTTTCACTTCAAGACATTTTTCAAGACATCTTCAAGACATCACGATAATTAAAGAAATTAAGCAAAATAAGCCTTAGTATAAAAAACCAAAAAATCAAAAAAACATTTTTTTGTTTTTCTGTTTCCAGCAAAAAGGCAATAGAAACGGCTCTCCTCTTCATTTCGCAAACAAACAATTCCGTTGTTTTCAACTAGTTGAAAACAACATACAGAAAGCAATTATAAGCAAATAAACCTTATGGAGAAAACAGACACAAAAATAATTCATATTAAAGACATAGAATAATATCCTATATAAAATGACAGACACAAACGAGAAACCTATCAACATATCCAAGGGAGGAGTATATATAATAAAAGAAACTAGACCAAAATTAATTTCTGGTTCATGTGAATTTGTTGTAGTTCAATGGTGTGAAGAAGGTAAAGTAAAAAAGAAGAGATTTAATTTTTCACAATATGGAAAAAGAAATAAGGAGCAAGCCTTAGAAGAAGCAAACAAATTTTATGAAGAAAACATAAAACCAAAACAAGAAGTTTGGAAAAAATATAACGATGGAAGAATTAAGCAAAATAAACAACAATACAAAAATGAATGGAATAAGGAATGGTTAAAGAAGAAATGGGTATGTGAATGTGGTGAAGAGACAACCATAGGATATAAAACAAGACATCTTTTATCAAACAATCACGAATTAAGAATGAAAGGAATTAATACTTCAAACGATGATTTAAATATAGAAAAAATAAAATGTGAATGTGGTTCAACGATAAGGAGAAATGGGAAAGAAATTCATGAGACAACAGCGAAACATAAGAAATACATTCAAACTAAAAATAATTAAAAATATTACAAATCCGTAATCTCTTTTTTCTTTCGCAGTCTTGAGCTAGTCCGTATATTTTCCGGTTTTACATCTAATGATTTTAATAAATTAATATTTTTTTTCTCTTTCGTAATTTGTTTAACTTTATCGGCTAACTGCTCTGACGGTTCTGTTTCTTGAAGTTGTTCTTTAACTTTGGTTTTTAATAATTCACTAGGCCTAACCAAGTCCTCTTCAGATAGAATAACTTTAAATCCTTTACGGCCTTTAACTTTATAAACGGCTCTACTAAATTGTTTATCACCTTTTGAAAAAATAGTTCGCTTTCTCACTCTTGTCCCCTTAGGGAATTCATTAATTAAAGGATTTCTGTATATTTCTTGTGTGTTTTTTTCAGTCCCTTCATAAACATTAATAGGCACTGCTTTAATTGTGTTGTGATATGTTTTGTTATAAGCATCAACAACCTCATGAATAATAGGCACCCATTGAAAATTTTCATTAACTTCCCGTATCAAATTTAATTCGTTTCTAATTGTTCTAATAAATCTATCTATTATCCCCATTGTTCTGTGATCGCCTACGTGAACAGGCCTGTGCTCAATATTATTTTGTCTAAAATATTCAGCCACCTGACCCTTAAACTCACCGCCGTTATCTGATGTAATTCTTTCTGGAACTTCTTTTGTAAATATTTTTTTTAGACCTTCCAAAACATAGCCTGTTGTTTTGTTTTTAATCGGTTCAATCCAGCCACGACGGCTAAAGACATCAATTGCTACTAGTCCGAAATTATAATTAGCATTTCCTTTCTTAGTTGCCACCTTTGACATATCCATTAAGTCAATAAAAACTTGGCTCAGCGGTTTTGCTTCTGGTGCTGTTATCGTATTCCATATCTTAGTTGGCTTAGATTGATTATGTATTTCTGCTCAGGATTTTCTTGTTGTTCTTGTTGTTGCTGATTTGTGTGCTTATTATCCATCCAATCTATTATATATAATAGATTATATTAGAATTTTAAGAAACATTTTTCAATATCATCATTTTTTTCTTTCTTAGCGCCACCAGAAGATTGATTATATACTTTCACACTCACACTTCTTGATTTTTTACTCTTAGTTTTCTTTACAGGTTCTTCTTCTTCACTTTCTTCACTTTCACTTTCGCTCTCATCAGGTTCAGGCTCAGGCACAGGTTTTTTGCTTACTTTCTTCTTTGCTTCCGCTTTCTTTCTTCTTATTTCATTTTCGCCATCTTTTCAGCAATGATATCTGTGAAATCACATTCTTCATCGCTCTCACTGCTTTCTTCTGGTGTATCATCTTGGTCTTTTCCGTTAATGATATCATTAGCAACACCCATTTCTGCAATGCGGTTTATCTTTTCCTCCATCTCTTCATCATCGCCTACATATGCATTTCTACACTTTGCTAATTTCTCTTTTGCTATTTCAATCTTTTGTTGCTTCTTGCTCTTAATACTTTCAACAGCCTTACCCCAATTCTTACGACTTGCTTCGGGGGACGGCATTCTATACTAAGATTTTTATATTTTTAGTATTTACAAATTGAATATTTATTTATATAATATGTTTCAATATAAATCATTACTAGGCCTTAATGAGTTGGCAGTTGATAGTCTAAACATACTTAACTTAGACTTAACCAATACCAACATAGTAGGCTTAAATACAGACAGAGTGCCAGAAGATGCCGACCCCGTAAATCTTTATTACACTGACGGCCGATTTGATACGAGATTATCTACCAAATCAACAACTGACATAAAAGAAGGAAAAAGTTTATACTACACAGAGCAACGAGTAAGGGATAATGACGAAGTCAAAGCCTCAACTCAACACCGCTCTAATACTTCCAATTCGCACCAAACCAGTATATAATTTGATAGACACAAACATATTTGCACAAGCGAGCGGTAAATACTTAACATATAATGATTTAGATGGTAAATGGAAGAATACAGCCCTTGGTTCAATTGATACACTTTCAGATGTGGTTATAACCGCACCAATAGCCACTAATAGTTATCTAACATATAACTCAATAAACTGGGTAAATAAAACATTCCCGATAAATGTGGATGAATTCGGCAATATTAGTATGGGAAGGAAGAATATAACAGGAGTTAATTTACTAAATACCAAAGATGTTGATGAATGGATATTTGAGCATCAAGATAATAATGATAAAGTTTCAGCGAGTGGAAGTATAGATAGCCACAGCGATGTGACAATATCAGGCTTCCCAGCAGATAACCAACTGCTTATTTATAGCACAGGGCAATGGAGAAACACCACACCACCCTTACTTAGATTAGACGGCACTGCCAGTATGACGGGGGCACTAAATATGGGCGGTTTTGCTATTTCGGGGGCTTCTTCGTATAATGGAATTAATCTCGCTAATCTCGCAGTTGATGGTTCGGTGGTTAAACTAACAGGAGACCAAACTATAGCGGGTATTAAGACATTTAGCAGTATAATAAATGCGAGTGCGGGGATTGATATGAAAAGTCAAAGCATAACAAATGTTAATCTTGTTGATGGTGTGGATGTTTCAGTTCTTGATACTTCGGTGGTTAAACTAACAGGAGACCAAACCATAGCAGGGAATAAAAAATTTACATCAACTTTAGAAGTAAGTGGTTCGTCCAATCCTACTACTTTTGATGGTATTGGCATAGCCTTTGATACAAAAATAGGAATGATCGCAGCACAAAAAACAGCAACAGCGACTTGGTATCCGATACAAATAACTGGTTCGTATGTAGAGTTATATTCAGGTAATACTTTAATTGTAACTGCAACTGGAACAACATTAAGTTTGAATAACAACAAAATAACAAACTTAGCCGACCCTTCCGCTTCAACAGATGGAGCAAATAAAAGTTATGTTGATACAAAAGACTGGCAAAATGTGAAACTAACAGGAAACCAAACCATAGCAGGAATTAAGACATATAGCAGTGGTGTTGAAATTACTGGGAATTCAATAAACTCAACAACAAAGGGAACATTCATCGTTTTTAATTCTACCAGTAATATCGGGTCAATTGCTAGTTTGGATATGAAAACTGCAACATATTACAACTTTGAAATTTCTGCGAAAAAAATAAGTTTTATTATTGACGGGACGATTGTTTCGTGGTTTAATGCTACTGGATTAGATTGTAATAGCAGTCGGATTGTTAATCTAGGAGCACCACAAAATGCGAATGAAGCGGTAAATATACAATATCTGGATGACAATTGTGTGAAACTAACAACAGACCAAACAATAACAGGAATTAAAACATTCAACGGGACGAGCACTGTGATAAAATATCTAAATTTAACGAACAATGCAGATTTTAATAATCAAACTATGATTAATGGTGGAAATATAACATATAATGGGGCGAGGATATTAAACCAAAATGGGGGAGATATATTCCTTTCACAGACATCAGGTGATTATCAATATTTCTTATTTACTCTAAATACCGCTACAAGTGGAACCGCGAACCAACGAGGTTATGTATTTACGAATGTAGCATTTGATGCAAAAGGGGCGGGACTTTATATTTCAAAACTTTTAGATAATAAATCTGCTTCGTCTGACATTGTCCGTTTTAACAATGCTGGCGGTATGCGGTTTTATGGAGCCTTAGATATGAACTCAAACAACATAACAAATGGTGGAACAATAACGGGAACTACATTAACGGCAACTGTTGGCATGACTACAACAACATTAACGGCGAGCGGATTATTAACAGCAGATGGCGGTTGCAAGTTATCTATTCAAAATAAAGTAGATGGAGGAAATGGACAGAGTATATTTCTGTGGGATACAGATAACGCAGGATGGGGTATTTATATGGCTCAGCCTGGGACAGGTAAAAGTCTATCTGGAGGGTTTGCGGTTGCAGGCAACGATATTTCAGGCTTTGCTATAAGATTTAGGTCTGGTTTTGCTTCGGCGGATGGTTTTGTGTGGGAAAAACTAACGAGCAATTGTTAATGTCATTAAATGGGGCACACGGGACTTTATGGACGAAAGGAATAATAACGGCTAGTGCGGGGATTACATACTCTGGCTTGCTAACGACCACAACTAGAGCGAAAATAGGAATTCAAGGACAAACAGATGGGACGAATGCGAGAGGAATATTTATTTGGGATACTGCTGATTCAGCATGGGGATTTATATGTCTCAGTCTGGAGCAAATAAATCATTAAGTGGAGGAACAGCACCAGCAGGAGGAGTAGGCGGAGGATTAACTTCTTATGCTATTAGATTTAGAGTGAATAATTCTTCAACGAGTGGGTTCATATGGGAGAATAGTGCAAATACTGCTTTAATGTCTTTGAAAGCAAGTGATGGACAATTATGGGTATTGTCTAATCCAATTCAATATTCAGACAGGAGAAAAAAAGAAGATATAAAGGAATGCTTAGGCTTAGATTTTATTAATAAGTTAAATCCAGTTTGCTATCGTATGATTGATGACAACAAGAAACAAAGAACGGGTTTGATAGCACAGGAATTAGAAATCGTATTAACAGAAATGGATATGCTAGATTTTGGCGGTTTTATAAAAGAAACAATTATGGTTCCGTGTCCAAAGCAAAGAAAAGAATGCGAATTGAAAGGTGTGAGTGTTAATCCAGATGTTAAATGTGTTGATAGTGGCGATGTCGGTTATGGTATAGGTTATTCCGAGTTTATCGCCCCCTTAATTAAAGCCACACAGGAGTTATCGGAAAAAGTAGTTAATTTAGAAAAAGAAATAAACTTTTACTTAATATACTACAAGACCAAGCAAATCAATTAGCAGAAATACGAGCAGTCGTTTTCCCTTGATATTTATCAACTTCACTCTCATTCGCTTCGCTCATACTCGTAATCTCAAACTTGTTTGAGATATTGATAAACATCGAAAACAGATTTATTTATTTCAATAAAGAAAAACGATGTTTTAGAATAAGTGAAAGTGCGGAGCACGAAACGCAATTCTAAAATATCATGTCAAACAATAATACAACCAGACTTCACAGACCCCCGCCTATTATGGATATGGATGGCGAACTAACTCCCGAATTAAAGTCTCGTGTTCTTGAAGTAGAACTAAAGACTGAGGAAAAAAAAGTAGAACACGAATTGGAAGATAACTGGAATTGTTGTTGTATAAAAAACAGACCGACCGACAGCCGACTTATTAAATACTTATTTCAAATGGGTATCATTATTGCCATTATAACCCTTTGTATCGTGAGGCTATCTGAAAAGAACTTACCTTGTGAGGTTGCTAATACTTCTTATGACTGTATTTTGACCTTACTCATAGGAATTTGCCTTCCATCGCCTTCTTCAAGTAAGAAGTGAGCACTCGTATAAGTGGATTTTATACCACGAAGCATCATTACCCGCACATATTAACGGCAGGGCTTCATCAAAACTAACACACCAATCACTCATAGGTTTATGCACACATTTAAATTTAGTTCCTATTCCTTGCTTTATACAATAAACACACGCATCTCGTTTTGTTTGATTTGCTCTGCTATAAAAGTCGCAGGCAGTCCGCGAAAATATTTTTGTTATTAACAAGTTTATCAACAGTAATATAATCATGGCTGACTATAAATACCAAAAGATTATTTTTCTGAGCAATGATTTTGTTGGTAAATCATTTAATAAAAATATCCAAATGTCATTCACACCAACCAAAATGAATGTTAAGTTGATTCACTATATGAACGACCAAACAGAGACAAAAACCAGAATTCTTTATATGGACAGAATTGGAATTATTGGCACATTTGCAGATAGTAATATAGCAAACATTTCAAACCTCAGTTATAATTTGGGTGTTGTTGGCTGGTCGGACGGACAATATACATTTAAAGTCCTTGAAACTGATAGCGGAAATATTGACACAGGAAATTTAGCGGGAAGAATTGTTGTGTGTTTAGAGTTTCTCGCTTAGAGTATAGGATGCAAAAAATCAATAATGTCAAGGTGAAGCCAGTGAAGCAGGAAGGCGAAGGAAACAAAAAAGCCAAGGGCTATAAATTATTTAACGAACCTTACGCAAATATATTTTTGCTAGCCCGTAAGAAGAGCGGGAAAACGACAGCACTCTTTGAAATACTGAAGCGAACGACGGATAGAAAAACAAGGATTGTCATTATTGCTTCAACAATACCAAGGACTACATTTATAAAGCAATGTTTAAGCACTTTAAGAACAGGGGAAACCCGATGGCTATTTATACCTTTCTCAAATCAGATGGTGTGAATGTCATTGATTATGAACTTGACAAACTGAACAAACCAGAAGAAGAGCAGGAAGGCGAAATTAAACAGGACGATAAAGAACCGATGGAGAAACCACAATTTTTATACTTTGGAAAAGAAAAGAAACAGATAAAGGATGCACCAAAAGAACGACCAAGCAGGTATATTTCACCAGAGGTTGTTTTTGTTTTGGACGATTTAGGAAGTGGATTAAGAGACAAGTCCGTAAGCGATTTGTTAAAAAAGAACAGACACTATAAATCAAAGGTGATTATGTCAAGTCAGTATTTGAACGACCTACGACCAGAAGCCATTAAGCAGTTAGATTATTTATTACTCTTTCCAGGCCAGTCTCAGGACAAAATGGAACTCGTGTATAAACATTTAGACCTATCTTTTGATTACTTTCTTCAAAAGTATCACGACAGCACAAAGGAACGATTTAATTTTCTTTATGTCTCAAGTGTTGATGATGAATTACGGAAGAATTTTAATTTAGCTTATCGCATGCGATAAGCAATTATCACAAGGTGAATAATTTTAGACTTAAGTAAAAAAATTTGTAAATAATTATTTTTCTGTATTATATATTTATCTATCTTTTATTGTAGTAAAAACAACTCGTGTTGAAGTCATTCCAACAATCGGCAAACGAACAATTAACTCAAGCACCAATATGGCTGGAGGCAAAAAGAAAACTGGACGAAAGAAGAAGCAAGGGGGCAAGGGACAAGCAGGCGGTAAAATTAACTGGGCGAAGGTTGGTAAGACGGCAATGGCAGTGAATAAATTTCTTCGTGATAACAAGATTATTTCAAAGACCGCAAATGAAAACTGGACGAAAGAAGAAGCAAGGGGGCAAGGGACAAGGAGGCGGTAAAATTAACTGGGCGAAGGTTGGTAAGACGGCAATGGCAGTGAATAAATTTCTTCGTGATAACAAGATTATTTCAAAGACCGCAAATGCCCTTGGTGATGTCGGGGTTCCATATGCGTCTCGTATCGGGTCTACCGCTGCGAAACTTGGTTATGGTAAGCAGAGTGGGCGAGGTGCATTGAAGTTCTAGATATTTGAGAATTTCACTTCTATCAGGCTAATCGCCAGATTTTTCGTTTATTCTCAAACATCGTAAAAGATAAAATTATTTTTTGCTCTAATAATATATAAGTGTTAAAACGATTTTCTAAAATATCTCAAACGAGTTTGAGATTTACGAAAAGCGAAGCGAAGGTGTGAATTTAGAAAAGCAATGGCAGTCAAGAAAGCAAGGAAGATGAGACCACCGCGTGTTTATAGAAATAAAAGCGGTAGGCCTTACATTATCCAGAAGGGCAAAAAATATTATCTTAATTTTGGCAAGAAAGCAAATGATATGAGCACACTTCAAATTGTTAAACTTTTTATGAAATACTTAAGCAGACCAAATAAACGTGGCGATACTCCAAAAGCAAAGAAAAAAGAAAAGAAGGAGGACTTAAGGAAAGTTCAAAGCCTGTCGGAGATTGAGCAGAATACGAGAACAGCCATTAATGACCACTTAGACAAACTCAGAAAGGAAAAGTATGAGGGTATTGAGGATATAGAGAAAAAAGAAAAGAAAGCAAGGGAGGATTTAGAAGAGGAGAAAAGAGGCAAGAGCGTCGCGTAGACGCAGATACTAAGGAAAGGCGGGATGAGTTGGCAAGGATACACCGCAATGAACTATCCGATATCAAGGAACGACAAGAACAAAAAGACAGAGAACTAAGAAGGGAGCAAAAACTCATAGAAGATGTAAAATATGAAGAAGACAGAAAAAATAGAATACAAGCATTACCACCGCCACCGCAATATCAATATATTATGCCACCGCAATATGGACAGCCACAACAAGCACAAGCATCACAATTAGGAACCCCGCCACAAGCACCACAATTAGCACCACCATTTGGAGCACCGCCACAAGCACCACCAATAGATAATTTAGGAAATGAAGCACCATTGAAAACCAAAGAACAATATGAGGAAGAAAAAAAGCAAAAGCAGAAAGATATTGAAACACTGAAATTAGTAGGATATACAGATAATTTCATAAAAAAGATGAGTCGTAAAGACTTACAAAAAGCCAGTCAGGATATTCAGACGGCTATAGCCACAGCAACATCTTTAGAAGAACAGAAAAAGTTAGCAGACGAATATAAAGAAAAACTTGAAAAGGAAGAAAAGAAAGCAGAAGAAAAGGGTAAGCATTTTGACCATTTAATATTTAACCATTTTTTAATCTCCGGATTTTCAAAAACTTATCACCCAAACATTACTATAAAAGAGTTAGCACAGGCTTTAAAAAAGAGACTAGATAGTGAAGGTCATAAAAAATTAAACTACAAAGACACTTCAAAGTGGATTATTGACATGATTAAAAGGTTTAATGATGTTGGAAATGAAGAGCAAAATGTGAAAAGAAGAATAGCGGATTATGCTAGATATGAAGAGTATATGGGTATTAATGAACAAAAAGGGAGTGGAGCGAAGACATTAGAAGAATTAATGGATAAGGTATTTTCAATAAAAACAATTAAAAAATATCTATCCCGCAAAGATTGGAAACACACAATGAACAAAAAGGACTTTGTGAACACTCTAGCTAGCAAAATGACAATAGACGCAAATGTGGATAAACAAGTTTCAACAGATTTGAACATTGACGAGGGGATGCCCCAACCGCTACCCCCGAGCGTCGCGGAGCCACAGCAACCAGAGCCAGAACCACAGCAACCAGATGATATTCACAAATTCGCTCTCCCGCCTTCGACTCCCGAGCGGTTTGTAAACATCGATGGGGAGAGCAATATTGAAAAACCCATGGACGATGTTTATCAACAAACGGGAATGAGTGAAACGAATGAGAGTGTAGTTGATGAATATCGGGACTAATGACTAATGAAATAGATGACATAATGAAAAAATATGGATGGTATCTCGGAGCGATAGCGAGCGATGAAATCTACAAGTTGAAGCCAGGAAGCAGAAAGCGATACGGATTTATTATGAATACAGACCCTAGCAACAAAAAAGGACAGCACTGGATGGCAGTATGGATAAGTCTAGATAAAGACAGGAGTGTTGAAGTGTATGATCCTTTAGCGCTTTACCAACCAACGGAAGACTTTCAACAACAAATGAAACAACTAATAGATAAAAGCAACCCCGATAGTTATTTGTTAATAAAGGTTAATCAAGTAAAACAACAATCTGATACAAGCGACACATGCGGATGGTTTGCTATGCGCTTTTTAATGGAGCGGGCGAAAGGAGTGCGATTTAAGTTTGCAAGCGGTTATACAGACTTAAAAGAAGAAGAAGCGGAGAAATTAAAAGCACAGAATGGCTACGGATTTGACACCTATTGGTAAATCCACACTCCCGCTACCGCTCCCGTGTGTTTTACAAACTTCATTTTTGAAAAAAAAAATTTAATAATATAACAATGGAGTATAAGGGAGGAAGAAGTTCGGGTATCTATTACATAAATAGTAAAAATAGAATAACTGGCACGGACAGCGACTTTGCACACGAAGTTAATATGAAGGGACTAGACAATCCCACACATTGTAAAATACTTCATATTTATGTGCCGAAGTCGTATTACTCTGTGGCTTCACCATATAATACTTTTACTCTTAGCGAAGACGGGTATGAGGCTTTAATTACGATACCTGAGGGAAACTACACAATGAACAATCTAAAAAATAAGTTGTCGGAGGTGCTAACCGCAGACAGCCCAAATAATTATACATATGTGGTATCCAGTAATAATACCAACATAGAACCAGAGGACGGCAAATTAACATTCAGTGTGTCAGAGAATAAAGGTATTCAACCGCGGTTTATATTTGATGCCGATACCCGCATTCAAGAGGTTATGGGGTTTGATAGAAACTCAACATATTTCTTTGCTAATGATTTAATTAAATCGCCAAATGTAATTATTCTAACTGGTGAAAAAACTTTGTATCTTCAATCGGATTTGGTGAATGAAGGTGATAATCATGTGCTTCAAGAAATATACACAGCCAACGAAATTCCTTTTGGTTCTGTTATCTATGATGGAAGCGGGTCTGAGTATGGTAAAACATTGTCCGCAAGTTCAAACAATGTATTTAGGTTTTACTTGACAGACGAAAACGACCAAGCGATTAATCTTAATGGTCTGGGAATAGTTATTACTTTACTGGTTTATCGTGAAACTAATTATTTTAGTTTATTTAATTCATTTTTTAATTTACTGAAAGCGCGGTAAAGATATTTGATTTAATTATTTTTTTCTACACTATTATATATTCTCGTGAATTAGTTAATTTACAGGAAGCAAAAGCAAAAATGCCAGTCCAATACGGAGGAGAACTTACACACAGCCAGAGCGAACTTATTCGCGGTAAGTATTCGCTTAACAAACTTACTGCCCGCGAAAGTCTTGCGATTGTGCCGATTACCACCGTGGGGGGAATTGAATCAACTTTTGAAATTCCAACTCGTCCTTTGAACCTTGCGAGGAGTGTGTTGCGATTTATCTACACACCAACTCGGGGTGGTGCTGGTGGAAGATATAACCGAATTCCAATGGACTGCCTACCGATGATTAAGACGACTGAACTGCGAAGCCGAAGCGGTCAGTATCTGTGTAATCTTCAACACGTGGGCAATTACACTAAGATGATTTGGAAGCCTGAGATTTCTTATGATAGATTTATGGCTTTGGATAACCACGGGGCTGGGTCTGGTTATGGTGCTATGCTTCAAAAGTGTAATGTTGATAATCGTGCTACAACCGCCTTCAATGCTAACGTGTTTGCTGGCCAACAAGCAAGTGTTGCTACCGTAGCAAATTTTGGTGATCAGGCTCAATTGCGAGGCGTGCTTGATTTATACGGAACTGCTATCGCGGGAGCAATATCCCCACCATCCGTCAATGCTCGTCGTCATAATGATTTGCTCATCGCTAACGGAACTGGTGCCGCCTCTGTTGTAAATGTCTCTTATGAGGAGGCTAAGTATTTTGAAGGTGGAGCCAGTAACACCGAAACTCCCGTTATCAATGTGTCTATTCCACTAGGCATGCTTTTTGGAACCATTTTTGAAATTGATAAGACTATTGGTTTTAATGAAATTCTTGATTTGAGGATTGTGTGGGAGGGAACACAGAAAACCGTATTTTATGGAACTGATGCCCTTAGTGTTGCAGCAGGAGCGACCGCCACCGCAGCAACCGCAGAGGTTTCCAACCTTAACTTATTTCTCGCCGTTGAAACTGACCCTAATGTTATCTTGGGAGTTCAACAAAAGATTGCGGGTGAAGGCTTTTCGTTTAAGACCGAATACCCTATCTCTTGGAAAACTAATCTCGCGGCTGGCACTCAGTCATTTGTTTTGAAGATGAACCGCTCGCAGGGTGAGAGAATTCGCCGAATTTACACTAGCGGGTTTAATAATACCGAAAGTTCAAACACCGCATTTGATTGCGATAACCGAGCACAGGCTAAGATTACTTCTTATTACACTACTTTGGATAGTAATAGAATTCAGCAGTTTGATATCGCTTGCGCCCGCGATGAAGACTATATGCTTTTGAAGGAAAAAGTTAAGGGTTCTGCTATTTTGAACTCTAATGTGTATAAATATAACTGGTTCCACGTTGATTTCTGGGATCACAACCGCCCGCTTTATGACAAGCGAGAAGAAGAGGGTTATGAAGTGGCTGGTCTGTCCTTGGATACCGAACGGCGGTATGAATGGAGTGCGAAGGGAGCAGTCCAATTGAATTATTATACTTATGCTATTCTTCAGAGGACTATTGTTGTTAAGGGAATTGAAATCCTTATGAGTTGATATTTATGAGCATCGCTTTCATTCGCTACGCTCATTTTTGCTTGCTCATAAACATCGTGAAAAAATTAATAGATTTAATATTTTTTTTTTATTTTAACGATATAGGTAATCGACATTTGCGAACTTTGCGAAAGTCGAAGACGAAAGCAAAAGATCGCGAATGTCTCATCAGAGAAATTTAATCGCACAAAATCCCGACGAAAAGTTTGTAAACGTCAGGGTTGGATATGATGGGCACATTGAAACTAATAATATGAAGACCGCTTTCGGCGAAACAACGACTGCACAATTAACACCAGTTTTACAAGAAATCTTTCCATGTACCATCAATACAAGGGTATGGACAAAAACAGAAACAAAATCATCTGTGTCATTTTTGGATAATATGGCTGAATTGAGAACAATTGCCGATAATGCGTCAGTTGCTACTCTGGTAAGCAAAAAAAGAATAAAATACAGAACTGGAATGGGAATCATGTGTCGCTTCACCGCTTTATGGACGGACGAAACCAAGGGCTATCAATCATTTATCGGAATAGGAGAATCTAATATTAACAACGGATTCTATTTCTTTAGAGATAATAATGTTGGAAGCTCATTCTTCATTCTATAGCAGGAGTTGATACATTTATTAGACAAAATAACTGGGACGACCCATGCGACGGGACAGGCGATATGCCACTAATGAATTGGAGTAAGGGAAACGTATTTCAAATTCAATTTCAATACTTAGGCTTTGGTGCTATTAAGTTTTCTATTGAAAATCCGAATACAGGCGAATTTCAATTAATACACACTATTGAATATGCAAATGCTCATACTGGGGTTAGTCTGCGAAATACGACTTTACCATTCTGTGCAGGTATATTTAATGCTAATGGTGCTGGAATACAAATTTTGAAAACAGCCAGTTGTAGTTTGTTCGTTGAAGGCGCCAACACTATTAATACAAGTATTACAAATACGGCGGAAGGAGACGAAAAAACAAGCACTACAGAAAGCCCCATTTTAAGTATCAGGAATAAAGCACTATTCAATAATAGCCTAACCAATTATTCAAATGTCTTTCCTTCATTAACAAGTATTACAAATGAAGATAATAAGGCTAATGTCGTCAGAATGGTATTGAACGGAACACTGACAGGGGCAGGTTTTGCCGATGTGGATGCCAAAACTTCAATTGTAGATATAGATACTCAAGCAACCGCTGTAGCGAATGGAACAACGATTTTTAAACTTTATTTAAATGGGGTATCAACACAACAGATTAATCTCAGAACCTACGATATTCAATTAACACCAAATGATGTTTTGACATTCACACAAAGGCTGTGACGGCAGGGGCTGGTAATAATATTAATGTTATTGCTAATTTTATAGAAGACCAGTGATATTTGAGAGTTGCGCTTCGTGCTATCGCACTCTCGCTTACTCTCAAACATCGTAAACAGACAAAAAAAATTAAAAGTGTGATACGATGTTTATCAACAAACGAGAATGAGCAAAGCGAATGAGAGTGAGGTTGATAAATATCATTTACTTTATTCTTTTGGTATTATTTTTTTTACATTACCTTTTACAACAGGAGTGGTTTCGCTCGCAATCTCAAACTTGTTTGAGATATTTAATATACATCCTTCTTCTGTACATGTAGCATTCACTGTAGAATGTATTGTTGGTTCTTCGTCTAACACGTTTTCTAACGAAATAACCACTTTTACATTGTCATCATAATGTTGATTTTGTTTGAAATCAACATTTGGCTTGTATTGCTCATAGAAAGAAACAATATCAGGCTTAGTCCATTTAATTGAAGGTTTCTTAATTTCGCTGTCAAGGCTCCATTTTTCAATTTCATTCAAGTAGTCCTGTTTGGTGCTTAGGTCGGTCATCTTATATATACTACAAAATAATTTTTATTAATTGTATTTTTTTACTTCACTTTTAATGTCCGTAAATTTATCAAACCACGGCTGTTTCATAACCCATTTAAGGTATGGCTTATCAATAACCGCTACATCTTGAATTTTCTTACCTTTATACTTACCAAATGGAAAAGTATCCTTTGGCTTGCCCGCCCGTGCATTTTCAATCATTTGGATTTCGTCAGTAATTATCTTTTTAACATCGGTAAGAGAAAATGTTTCTTTTTTATTTTCAATAGAGAGTTTCTCAAACTTCTCACATAGTCTGGTGAGGGTGGTCATTGGTCTATATAGACTGGTAAAAAAAATTATAGAAAAAAATTGATTAATTAATTGATATTTATCAACTTCACTCTCATTGCTGTCGCAACTCCCGTTTGTTGATAAACATCGATGTTTGAAAAACACACGAGAATGAGCGTTATGTTGAATTTTCATTTAAAATTCAACATTGAATGGAAGTGTGGATTTTCAAATATCCTTAATATCCAAACGGCCGTGTTTCAATCGCATTCTCTACAATACCGATAACTTGTCTTTTCGTGTATGTAAAACTAAATATCTTTTCTAAGTATTCGCTTGTTATTTTTTTCTTTTGTTTGTCTCGCGTTATCTTGTTGTTTTCTATTATAACTACTTTTCCAGACTTCTCAATTCGCTTAGCAATCCGTAATTCTTCATCAGTCTCTAACAATTCAGCCAATTCATTTTTACCATTCTCAAATAATTCAGTGTTCGTAATACCTAACCCACAACTTATCACACTTAACATATTCGGTAAATTCAATGCTTTTTTCGTTTCATAGTTCATACTAAATCCTTTTACTTTCATACTGGCTTTACCATTATCTAATAAGTATCCATAACATTTCGCCCCGCCTCCCACAAAGGTTTTTATTTTCGCTCCTTTTAATTCATCAGTCCAATCTCCCAGTAAATCGCCTGTCTCTACATCGGCCTGATTAATTTCTTTGTTAGTCGTATATATTACGCTGTCTGTGTCATGATACAATATCCTATTGCCTAATCTGTCCATCATATTGTAAAGTCTCATTCTCGCGTGGCATGTAGTAAATAAAGCAACTACGATATTTGTTTTAATTGGGTCGCACACCGCGTCCTGTTTTAAGTCATAACTGGCTTCTATAATTTGGTCGTTAATTATGTTAATATTTATATTATCTACTGATTTATCGTTCAATAGTTTGTATAAGGTTTCTTTATCCTTTATCATTTTGTTCTGTGTTTTATTTTGTTTTTGTCCAAACTTGCCCCATAAAGAGTTCAAGCACAACTTAGCCACTGCTCGCCGTCCTTCGTTTTTAAATATTTTGTTTTCATCCATCTTTACACCCATTTTGGCTTCCATGCTGTTTATGTAATTTTGTTTTTCTGCTTCCGTATTACATCCCGCGGGGTATCCGCTAGACTCTTGTTTTACTTTCAAGAATGTCTTTATGTATTCTTTGAATAGGCTACTGCTTTGTTCTTTCCAGTGCCATACTTCATATATTTTTATTAACTTATACCCTTTGTCTAAGGCCTTGTAAATTTCTGGAGTTGCCCATGTGCCTGTTATTGCTCGTTCTTTATCAGCGTGCTTACATTCGCCGTGTTGCTCGGTCATTCCGCACTTATCACATAAGTAATACATCATCTTACCTCTGTCAGCCTTCGGTAAGACTGGGTGTAGTAAGCCTCTCGGCGGTAGCATCTTAGCCTTAGCCACTCCAAAATATTCTCTGTTTATAATTTTGTTTTTCATCTCTTTTCTTTCCTCCTCGTTGTTGGAGGGGGTTTCACCCCCTACCATACCCCCGCTTTTTTTGTTCAGGGTTTGGAAAGGGGCAGAGCCCCTTCGAGGTCGTATTATAATATGGTGCCCGCTTGGATAAAGGTCGTAATACATGACGGTCGGATAAAGCGAACATATGTCAATATATTTTGCATACTCATTATCATGTCGTGATTTCCAATATAATTTCAAAGCATTCACTCTACCTCCAAACATCGCCTCTCGTGGGTTTAGTCATTCTTGTTCAGTAATTCGTTCGTTTGTATCATCTGCCAGTCTTTCACTGGTTTTCATAAGGCTCCATTCATATTCCCAGATACTTATTACTTTTGCTTGTTCATTAAGTTGTTTTTCTCTCCTCATTGTTTCCCTGTATAACTCGCCCATTGTCTTATTCTTCTTCACATTCAAAGCATTGCCGTTCCAACATTTCTGACAGCCGTGCCAATGGCATCCGTAAAACTGATAAGCAGTTTTGTTTTTTTCGTCCCAGCCATCTACATATATTTTTGTCGCTACGATATTAAACATTTTTTCACCTCCGTTGAATGCGTGCTTAATATCGGTTTTGTCTAACCTGCTTCTGTATGCTAGCCATTCTACACAAGCCCTAGAAGTCATCCTGTTTTGCTTTTCCGCTTTCAATATCGCAATTGAATTCTCTGGCATAAACTTAGCACGATACAGAGCCATAACACAACTCGCGATAGTTGTATATTGAAAAGGGTCAATACCAAACTCTAAAAACTGCTTTCTAAAATCCATACAACCCTTTCTTAAAATATCAACGTCGCTATGACAATACTCCGCGATTTCCTTCACCATATCAAAGTGGTTATGTGCTTTCACTTGCTCGTCATACCATTCAAGAAATTCCTTTAGTTTATCTCCTCGCATCGTGTCGTAGCCGTAATGTTTCTTATGTGGCATTACCCCGACATAGTTTTTATTTTTCGCTGTATTGAAGAAGTGCGGGAAGAAACCTTTCTTAAGTTCCGTAAGCCCGAATGTCTTTGGAAAGTCTGACAATGGCATTGTAAGAAAACTTAGGCTATCTATGAACCGATACTTCTTAAGTGTCATCATCATAATCTTACCACCTTCATAGATTACAAATGGAGTTTGTCCATTATCAACCAACCACTTAAGAATAAACTGACAATCATAACCGCGGGCATTGTGTGTGATAAATGTAAATCCGCTGTGCTTAGTGTCAAAAGCCAATTACAGAAATCTTGAATGTTCTTATGTATAATAGGCGGTTCCTTCGCATCGTAATACTGGCTTTCAGCATGATTAACAATGTGTTCGCCTGTGTCCTGTGTCGCTTCAAAGTCAAAGAATATGTATTGCTCTGACGGAGGTAGGATTTCTTTTTTGGCTATTTCACATTGGTGTTCAAGCGGTTTCACTAGTTTGTAATTTCGGCATTTAGCATATCCGCATTTGTGCTAGTCTTTCTTTCTATAACACAACCCACACGTCTTCTATAACACAACCCACACGTCTTACATTTCGCTTTAACATCGCATGTGCTAATCTTGTGGTTATTGAAACATTCGGCGTTTGGAAACTTTTTATTACACTGCTGACATTCTTTCCACTGGCTCTTGTCGTTTATTCCCTTACATCCCTTGGTTTCGCAGATACTACATTTGGCTTCACATGCATGTCTTTTTTGGTATCCCCTTAGACACAACTCACAGAAGTTTTCCTTTCCTAGCATAGACTTCATGTTAGTTATAGTGTCATAATGTCCTTCAGTCTTTAGAATGTAAAGGTTAGTCAGCCGTTCGCTGTTCGCATCAAGTAGATCTGTTTTATAAACGATTTGGTCAGGGATTTCAATAATAACCAGATTGTATTTAATGTGATTAGCGAATGTATTAATTTCTGGTATCCCGCACACATCCTTAATAACTTTCGCTTTATCGTGTAAAACCTCTGCCATTTCCTGCTGTATCTTTCTTTTTGCCATTAGTATTGTCTTAAACTTTGGATGTTTTTCAATTTTTGACTTTGATACAACGATTGCTCGTGCTAAGCATAAGTTGTCGCTGTTGGTAATACAGATTACTTCTTTCTTTCTGTAGATATCCAATTTGTTCAAAACCTGTAGCCTTGTCCCTCCAGTAGGCATTTTAACAGATTTCAATACAAATTTTAATTTATCAAAGTTTGTTCCGTTCTCGTCCATATAAAGACTTTCGTTGCTTTGAAATATTGCAGACAATCTTTCTAAAGCTTTTTCAACCGAGATTTGATTTATTTTATGTAAGCCTGTAGATACCTTTCCATAGTAATCTAAAAACTCAATACCTACATCAATCTTATCTGCGGGCGATTGTCGTCTTACAAAGTCGTTCAATATTATTTTAATGAATCTTATTACGTCGCGCATCGTGAATGATCGGAAGTTGCCGTTAATCCTTACCGCATATCGGCTTTCATTTATTCCCAGTTTGTGTTCCTTGCTGTCGTCACTTATGATATCATAATTACCATATCTCAACAAGTCTCTTAGATTTTCTTTCAGTTCTTTGTTCTCTTCAATCGTAGGTAAAGGTGGTGCTATCGGTATAGCATGGTGCTCAAAATAAACCGCACCTCTTACTTGGTTCAAGTAGTTTTGGGCTGTCGGTGTATCAATTTTATACTCCCTTACCTTCGGCTTGATATATGGCACATCCCGACCCCTGACAGACTTGATTTCGCAATTTATCTTATATTCCCTTAATCTATCCAACCTGTAGACTTTGCCGTTATAAGTATGTGTCTCCATTGTTTGGTAAATATATTTAAGGAAATATAATTTTATAAAATTAAAATAATTTCGCCGTCTCAAATGTGGGGTGTGTCCTGTGTCACTGTGTGCCTCTATATAGTGGTGTGTCCTTGTCTTTAACATAAAATTCGCCCATACCCCCGTCGAAATGATTTCAATTAGATCGGCTCTGCCGATCGTTTTTCTCCGACTGAGAAAAACTCCGACGGCCGAATTGTTGTACGGCTATGCTATACTAGCAAAACCCATAAATCCTATTAATCTTTTGTCTTTCCAAGTTTGATTGTGCTTGCTATATCCTGAACCACAATGACAATTATCTTCCTTATAACCACACATACTACATCTTTCATCTTCTTCTTTCTTAACTTGTTCAACCTTAGATTTTAACGATTTTTTTGTTTTCGAAGTAGTCGAAAACAAAGATTCTATATTTTATTTATGCTTATTAGATTTCTTATGATTACATTTACTGCCATTTGTAATCTCTGCTCCACATTCACAAATATAACTTTTGATTATACATTTCTTGATTTTTCATTTTTAATTGATTTTCTTTCACTGTCATAGTTTATTTTCCATTCTTCATATTTAGGTATTACAAATTCTTTATGATATTTATTTGCTTCTTCCAATGATTGCTCTTTTGATTTGCTTTTTCATATGCTGAAATTCTTACACATAACTTTTCCTCCTTCTCTCCATTGAACTTTCACCATAGGTCTTTTTTCATTATTCTTAATAATTACACAACTTTTTGAAATCCTGAACGGCATCATCCTATATATGTGTCTTTATAATTATTTAAATAGAAATTAACTTTTTAGATTAATGCTTATTTGCTTATAATTGCTTTCTGTATTGTTGTTTTCAACTAGTTGAAAACAACTGAATTGTTTGTTTGCGAAATGAAGAGGAGAGCAGTTTCTATTGCATTCTTGCTGGAAACAGAAAAAAAATATGTTTTTGATTTTTTGGTCTTTAATACTAATGCTTATTTTGCTTAATTTCTTTAATTATCGTGATGTCTTGAAGATGTCTTGAAGAATGTCTTGAAGTAAAACCTAAATAGTAAACTATGAATAGGAAGAGAGATTTTGATGAAATTGTGAATGAGTGATTTTTTTGTGAAAAATTCTACTTTCAATAGGAAGGCAGTTGGAGCTGTTTTGATATCTCCGGAGGTATGTATTGAACAACTGTGCCCAAGTGAGACCCTTAACTACTGCCCTGGCACTAGTACTTTTCTCCGAGGTTATTGTAACACCAGACAAAAAAGGGGAAAATGTAAAATTCCTGCAAGACAAAAAGGCAATTTACAAGGGAAATGTCTGAGCGCTCGCAAGGCTCCTGTTAATGTGCTACAATGTAGTGCTTAGTAGTGAAAAAAAGTTATTAATTTTCTGGTTTGAAGTTCAAGAAATAAAAGTTTCATGCTTAAGAACCAACCAGTTCAGAGAAAAATTCTTTAGGAAAGGTTAAAGGTTTGATGGACGAATGTAAACATTCAAATTTGCAAATGGAAACCTTCAATTTAACGTTTGCGCGCGTGTAAATTGTAACTTACTAAGACTCATATTAAATTTTCCTTTCTGTGGCAACATTGTGGTTTTTTCAAGTTAACAAACCTTCGCATGTTTGCTTCACTGAGAACGTTTTGCATTCACTTACACATTCACATACACATACACGTATACATACAAACATACTTACATAAATACACGTGCGTATATGCATACACTGTGCCATACAACAAAGAACATGCAAAAAAAGCTATCAATACACATATACGTACACACATTTTTTTTTTTGCTTGTTCCTTTTGTTCTGTTTTATTCCTTTTCATTTTTCGTTTGTTGCCTTTCTTTCTCTTCTCTCTCTCTCTTTCTCTCTCTCCTCTCTTATATTTTTCTATCTTGGAGCTTAGCTGAACTCTGGTTCCAGTTTTCCTTCAGGACATACACTGCAGCTTATTTTGACTAGATCGCATGATTATAGTTTGTATCTTCGTCGTTCTCTCTCTTTTCTTTCTTCTATTAAAACTTACTTACTGTAATAATAATAATAATAGTGCTTCTCTGTCAATGACTGAATAATAATAATAATAATAATAGTAATAATCATAATAGTGCTTCTCTATCAATGACTGATGCAAATCTGCACATGCGCCTCCATCGTCTCGCCCGTGAGGGGAGTATGAAGAATTGACGATAGGCTCTAATGACACCCCCGCACGGGCAGTTCCAACACTTCCAGACGGACCGGTATGTTCAATGACCCCCGCACGGGCAGTTCCAACACTTCCAGACTGACCGGTATGTTCAATGAAAATACTGGTGGCACCGACTGGAATCGAACTGGCGACAGGGCCCAGATGGTAGAACTTGACCACTGGGCTATCACGGTGTCCATACCATAATAATCATAATAATAATTATAATAGTGCTTCTCTGTCAATGGCTGATGCATTTCTGCACATGCGCCTCCATCGTCTCACCCGTGAGGGGAGTACGAAGAATTGACGATAGGCTCTAATGACAACCCCGCAAGGGCAGTTCCAACACTTCCAGACTGACCGGTATGATCAATGAAAATACTGGTCCAGACGGACCGGTATGTTCAATGAAAATACTGGTGGCACCGACTGGAATCGAACTGGCGACAGATGGTAGAACTTGACCACTGGGCTATCACGGTGTCCAATAATCATAATAATAATCATAATAATAATCATAATAATAATCATAATAATAATATTGTATTGATCTGTCATGGCTGAGTCCAAGAACCATGCGCCTCCATCCCTCGACCCAACAGTCACACAGTGAATGTTGGTGAGGGAAGAGACTCTAACCATCCCTGAATAGCTACCCCCCGGCGTCGGATACCTTGCAGGGAATCAACTGCAAATGATTGATGCTCAATGAGAGTTCCACAAGACTGGGTATAAGTTGAATGGAGGTACTCAAGGGGGGTAGCAGACATTTCATGTGGTCTGCCAGCGCATGAGGACGTTTTGCGGTAAGTGTCTGGGACGCTCGAAACCCGTCACCACCAATAAGAATAATATAGTAATAATAATTATTATAATAGTAACAATAATAATAATAATAATAGTGCTTCTCTGTCAATTGCTGATGCATTTCTGCACATGCGCCTCCATCGTCTCACCCGTGAGGGGAGTACGAAGAATTGACGATAAGCTCTAATGACACCCCCGCAAGGGCAGTTCCAACACTTCCAGACGGGCCGGTATGTTCAATGAAAATACTGGTCCAGAAATAGGTATGTTCAATGAAAATACTGGTGGCACCGACGGGAATCGAACTGGCGACAGGGCCCAGATGGTAGAACTTGACCACTGGGCTATCACGGTGTCCATAATAATAACAATAACAATAATAATAATAATAATAATAATAATAATAATAATAATAATAATAATAATAATAATAATAATAATAATAATAATAATAATAATAATAATAATAGTGCCTCTCTGTCAATGGCTGATGCATTTCTGCACATGCGCCTCCATCGTCTCACCCGTGAGGGGAGTACGAAGAATTGACGATAAGCTCTAATGACACCCCCGCAAGGGCAGTTCCAACACTTCCAGACGGGCCGGTATGTTCAATGAAAATACTGGTCCAGAAATAGACCGGTATGTTCAATGAAAATACTGGTGGCACCGACGGGAATCGAACTGGCGACAGGGCTCAGATGGTAGAACTTGACCACTGGGCTATCACGGTGAATAATAATAATAATAATAATAATAATAATAATAATAATAATAATAATAATAATAATAATAATAATAATAATAATAATAATAATAATAATAATAATAATAATAATAATAATAATAATAATAATAATAATAATAATAATAATAATAATAATAATAGTGTATCTCCTGCCAATTGCTGAGCCAAAAGGCCATGTGCATCCAGTCCTCCATTCCATAAGGAAAGTCTCCACACCAATCGGTGGAATAAAGGAAGTGACGGCATAGAACTACTCTAGGAGCTTTATACCAATCAGCCCATGGAAAGGACCGATGGCCTATGTACTCCCTAAATAATAATAATAATAATAATAATAATAATAATAATAATAATAATAATAATAATAATAATAATAATAATAATAATAATAATAATAATAATAATAATAATAATAATAATAATAATAATAATAATAATAAATTACCATTAAGCCTTGCTTATTGTGTAAAATAAATAAATCAATAAATAAATAAATATATATATGTATAATACATATATATATCAACAAACAAACTTACAATAAATAAATAAATAAATAAATAAATAAAGTGTGAACGTGCATGTGTATTGACTGCTTTTTTTTGCGTGTTTTTTTGTTTTATGTGTATGCATATACGCACGTGTATTTATACAAGTATGTTTGTATGTGTATGTGTATGTGTATGTGAATGTGCACCCTACACACATCCACTCACACATAACATAAATTTTTCAGAGACACATGCAGATGCACATACACCAGCATCCACATATAAACGAGTACGTGTACATACATGCCGTATAAACTTAAAATTGATCTAAAGACACGTACATTCATTTTGGAACATAGAATCTACTACTGACAGAAACCCCATCAACAGGCAGGCCAGGCAAGACATGAACTGACGCAAACGAAAGATCGCCTGTCCTGTTGGCATGTGACCAGGTGTCCCCATGGCGACGGATTACACTACACCGCTGGCTGTCACGGCCGCCCTGACAGCTGTCTTGGTGGGTGGCTTTGGCTACATGATACTTTTCCAGAAGGACGAGAGCGAAGACGAGCGGCGAACGCGAATGGGGCGTTTTAAAGAAGGGCGAGCGATTTCCAAGCCGACCGGTAACCAGTCGGCGGTGGCGGACGACGAGGCATAAGACGCTGCGACGGTTTGCGGGCAGGCAGCGTCGCTGACAATCGGCCACGCATGTAGGTATCACTGTTCTATCCTTTAGTGGAATTTTTAAGCAGATTGCGATGATCGCTGGGTTTGAACGCATTAAAAGCGATTCCACTGCATGCTCCAAACACCTTGCTTCTCCAAAGCTTGATTCTCTTGTTGCTCCCACTGGAGTTGCGCTCAGAAAGCTTGTCACACAGCTTGAAATAAATCATTTCCAGGCTTTTTTTGAGTCCTTTTCGCACGAAACTGATGTGAACTGTGACCCCTGGTCACGTTTATGTTCTCTCTCTCTCTCGGTTACTTACTATTATTATTATTATTATTATTATTATTATTATTATTATTATTATTATTAAAATTAAAATTATTATTATTAAAATTATTATTATTATTATTTTTATTACTATTATTATTATTATTATTAGTAGTAGTAGTAGTAGTAGTAGTAGTAGTAGTAGTATGGAGGGGTGCACAGTATCGCACCCCACGGGAAGAGGTGGTGGTTGGGCCTCTTCCCACTGGTTCCGAGGCTATGTGGTTGTGTTGTTTTTATAAGACATACACCACGTGGGATCAAAGAGGTATATACATTCCGCGATCTAGGGGTGGCGACGGGTTTCGAGGCGCCCCAGACACTTACCGCAAAACGTCCTCATGCACTGGCAGACCGCATGAAATGTCTGCTGCACCCCTGTGAGTACCTCCATTCGACTTATACCCAGTCTTGTGGAACTCTCTCATAGGGAACATCAATCATTTGCAGTTGATTCCCTGCAAGGTACCCGACACGCCGAGCTGGTAGCTGTTTAGGGATGGTTAGAGTCACTCTTCCCTCCCAACATTCATTGTTGTGACTGACTGTTGGGTCGAGGGATAGAGGCGATGGCCCTTGGGCTCGGCCATTGTTGTTGTTGTTGTTGTTGTTGTTATTATTATTATTATTATTATTATTATTATTATTATTATTATTATTTTGACACCGTGATAGCCCAGTGGTCAAGTTCTACCATCTGGGCCCTGTCGCCAGTTCGATTCCCGTCGGTGCCACCAGTGTTTTCATTGAACATACCGATCCGTCTGGACCAGTATTTTCATTGAACATACCGGCCCGTCTGGAAGTGTTGGAACTGCCCTTGCGGGGGTGTCATTAGAGCTTATCGTCAATTCTTCGTACTCCCCTCACGGGTGAGACGATGGAGGCGCATGTGCAGAAATGCATCAGCCATTGACAGAGAAGCACTATTATTATTATTATTATTATTATTATTAGTTATTACATTATTGGACACCGTGATAGCCCAGTGGTCAAGTTCTACCATCTGGGCCCTGTCGCCAGTTCGATTCCCGTCGGTGCCACCAGTATTTTCATTGAACATACCTGTCTATTTCTGGACCAGTATTTTCATTGAACATACCGGCCCGTCTGGAAGTGTTGGAACTGCCCTTGCGGGGGTGTCATTAGAGCTTATCGTCAATTCTTCGTACTCCCCTCACGGGTGAGACGATGGAGGCGCATGTGCAGAAATGCATCAGCCATTGACAGAGAAGCACTATTAGTTATTACATTATATTATATTATATTATATTATATTATATTATATATTATATTACATTATATTATATTACATTACATTATATTATATTATATTATATTATATCATATTATGTTATGTTATGTTATGGTATATTATATATTATATTATATTATATTATATTATATTATATTATATTATATTATATTATATTATATTATTATATTATATTATATTATATTATATTATATTACATTACATTACATTACATTACATTACATTACATTACATTACATTACATTATATTATATATTATATTATATTATATTATATTATATTATATTATATTATATTATATTATATTATATTATATTATATTATATTATATTATATTATGTTATGTTATGTTATATTAATTATATTATATTATATTATATTATATCATATCATATTATATCATATCATATCATATTATATCATATCATATCATATCATATCATATCATATCATATCATATCATATCATATCGTATCATATCATATCGTATCATATCGTATCATATCATATCATATCATATCATATCATATCATGTATCATTTTTCATATATCATGTATCATATATCATGTATCATATATCATATCATATCATATCATATTATGTCATATCATATCATATCATATCATATCATATCATATATCATATCATATATCATATCATATATCATATCATATATCATATATCATATCATATCATATCATATCACATATCACATATCACATATCACATATCACATATCATATATCATATATCATATATCATATATCATACATCATATATCATATATCATATATCATATCATATCATATCATATCATATCAATCATATCATATCGTATTATATTATATTATATTATATTATATTATATTATATTATATTATATTATATTATATTATATTATATTATATTACATTACATTACATTACATTATATTATATTACATTATATTATATTATATTATATTATATTATATTACATTATATTATATTATATTATATTATATTTTTTTATATTATATGGCCTTACGGCGTTAAACTGTGATGCCAACTCAAAACCATTTGGTGGATGATGCTGGGGAGGAGGGTCGTTGGGCGCCTGTCGAAGATCTTAAACTCCGCTATGCCGGTTGATAGCCCGTGACCCAGCGGATACCAAATTGTTATGGGTGGGGTTTTGAGGTAGTTCTAGCAACCATGCTTGGTGTACGCACTTGCACATGCGGCAACGTTTTGCAAGAGGTTGTTGGGTCTGCGGAATAACCTCGGGTTAGTGTAGTCTTGCCCTCAGGAGCTCCATCGGTGGCCCCTATAATCAGTCGAGAGACTGACTAGGTGGGGATGGAGCACCTCGAACAAGGGCATGGAGGCTCATGTCCGGAAAGGGATCGTGCCATCAGCTGCATCAGTATGCCTTAGAGGAAGTATATTATTATTATTATTATTATTATTATTATTATTATTATTATTGGACACCGTGATAGCCCAGTGGTCAAGTTCTACCATCTGGGCCCTGTCGCCAGTTCGATTCCCGTCGGTGCCACCAGTATTTTCATTGAACGTAACGATCCGTCTGGACCAGTATTTTCATTGAACATACCGGCCCGTCTGGAAGTGTTGGAACTGCCCTTGCGGGGGTGTCATTAGAGCTTATCGTCAATTCTTCGTACTCCCCTCACGGGTGAGACGATGGAGGCGCATGTGCAGAAATGCATCAGCCATTGACAGAGAAGCACTATTATTATTATTATTATTATTATTATTATTAGGGAGTACATAGGCCATCGGTCCTTTCCATGGGCTGATTGGTATAAAGCTCCTAGAGTAATGTTCTATGCCGTCACTTCCTTTATTCCACCGATTGGTGTGGAGACTTTCCTTATGGAATGGAGGACTGGATGCACATGGCCTTTTGGCTCAGCAATTGGCAGGAGATACACTATTATTATTATTATTATTATTATGGAGGGGTGCACAGTATGGCACCCCACGGGACGAGGAGGTGGTTGGGCCTCTTCCCACTGGTTTCGAGGCTATGTCGTTGTGTTGGCTCCGAGGCTATGTTGTTGTGTTGGTTCCGAGGCTTTGTTGTTGTGTTGGTTCCGAGGCTATGTCGTTGTGTTGTTTTTTAAAAGACATACACCACGTGGGATCAAAGGGGTATTTACATTCCGCGATCTAGGGGTGGTGACGGGTTTCGAGGCGTCCCAGACACTTACCGCCAAACGTCCTCATGCGCTGGCAGACCGCATGAAATGTCTGCTACCCCTGTGAGTACCTCCATGCGGGACCTACCCAGTCTCGTGGAGCTCTCACGCGGGGAAGATCAATCATTTGTAGTTGATTTCCTGCAAGGTACCCGACACTGTGTGGGTAGTAGGGACTTCCTTTTGGGGCTGTCTATGCAGGATGGTTAGAGTCACTCTTCCCTCCCCAACATACTCACTGTAGTCCCTGTTGGGTCGAGGGATGGAGGCGCATGGCCCTCGGGCTCAGCCATGACAGATCAGTATATTATTATTATTATTATTATTATTATTATTATTATTATTATTATTATTATTATTATTATTATTATTATTATTATGGACACCGTGATAGCCCAGTGGTCAAGTTCTACCATCTGGGCCCTGTCGCCAGTTCGATTCCCGTCGGTGCCACCAGTATTTTCATTGAACATACCGGTCCGTCTGGAAGTGTTGGAACTGCCCTTGCGGGGGTGTCATTAGAGCCTATCGTCAATTCTTCGTACTCCCCTCACGGGTGAGACGATGGAGGCGCATGTGCAGATTTGCCAGCCATTGACAGAGAAGCACTATTATTATTATTATTATTATTATTATTATTATTAGTAAATCTGCCTTGGAGTGTTGACTGTGACATATTTGAGGGAAATCCCGATGAAAAAACCTAGTCACACTTGCTAAACAGAGTTCCAGCCCAATGGCCTCAAGGCGTTAAACTGTGACGCCAACTCATAGCCCTTTGGTGGTAGATGCTGGGGAGGAGGGTCGTTGCGCGCGTAAAAGATCTTAAACTCCGCATATGCTGGTTGATAGCCCAGGACCCAGCAGACACCAGATTGTTATGGGTGGGGTTTCGAGGCAGCTCTAGCAACCGCGCTTGGTGTATGCACTTGCACATTCGGTGACGTCTTGCAAGAGGTTGCTGGGACTGCGGAATAACCTCGGCTTAGTGCAGTCTTGCCCTCAGGAGCTCCATCGGTGGCCCCGATCATCAGGCGAGAGACTGACACGGGGGGGTGGAGGACCTCGAACAAGGGTATTGGAGGCTTATGTCCGTTGAGGATATGCCATCAGCTGCATCAGTACGCCTCAGATATAGTAAATCTGCCTTGGAGTGTTGACTGTGACATATTTGAGGGAAATCCCGATGAAAAAACCTAGTCACACTTGCTAAACAGAGTTCCAGCCCAATGGCCTCAAGGCGTTAAACTGTGACGCCAACTCATAACCCTTTGGTGGTAGATGCTGGGGAGGAGGGTCGTTGCGCGCGTAAAAGATCTTAAACTCCGCATATGCTGGTTGATAGCCCAGGACCCAGCAGACACCAGATTGTTATGGGTGGGGTTTCGAGGCAGCTCTAGCAACCGCGCTTGGTGTATGCACTTGCACATTCGGTGACGTCTTGCAAGAGGTTGCTGGGACTGCGGAATAACCTCGGCTTAGTGCAGTCTTGCCCTCAGGAGCTCCATCGGTGGCCCCGATCATCAGGCGAGAGACTGACACGGGGGGGTGGAGGACCTCGAACAAGGGTATTGGAGGCTTATGTCCGTTGAGGATATGCCATCAGCTGCATCAGTACGCCTCAGATATAGTAAATCTGCCTTGGAGTGTTGACTGTGACATATTTGAGGGAAATCCCGATGAAAAAACCTAGTCACACTTGCTAAACAGAGTTCCAGCCCAATGGCCTCAAGGCGTTAAACTGTGACGCCAACTCATAACCCTTTGGTGGTAGATGCTGGGGAGGAGGGTCGTTGCGCGCGTAAAAGATCTTAAACTCCGCATATGCTGGTTGATAGCCCAGGACCCAGCAGACACCAGATTGTTATGGGTGGGGTTTCTAGGCAGCTCTAGCAACCGCGCTTGGTGTATGCACTTGCACATTCGGTGACGTCTTGCAAGAGGTTGCTGGGACTGCGGAATAACCTCGGCTTAGTGCAGTCTTGCCCTCAGGAGCTCCATCGGTGGCCCCGATCATCAGGCGAGAGACTGACACGGGGGGGTGGAGGACCTCGAACAAGGGTATTGGAGGCTTATGTCCGTTGAGGATATGCCATTAGCTGCATCAGTACGCCTCAGATATAGTATTATTATTATTATTATTATTATTATTATTATTATTATTCTGGACCAGTATTTTCATTGAACATACCGGCCCGTCTGGAAGTGTTGGAACTGCCCTTGCGGGGGTGTCATTAGAGCTTATCGTCAATTCTTCGTACTCCCCTCACGGGTGAGACGATGGAGGCGCATGTGCAGAAATGCATCAGCCATTGACAGAGAGGCACTATTATTATTATTATTATTATTATTATTATTATTATTATTATTATTGTGGACACCGTGATAGCCCAGTGGTCAAGTTCTACCATCTGGGCCCTGTCGCCAGTTCGATTCCCGTCGGTGCCACCAGTATTTTCATTGAACATACCGCTCCGTCTGGACCAGTATTTTCATTGAACATACCGGTCCGTCTGGAAGTGTTGGAACTGCCCTTGCGGGGGTGTCATTAGAGCTTATCGTCAATTCTTCGTACCCCTCACGGGTGAGACGATGGAGGCGCATGTGCAGAAATGCATCAGCCATTGACAGAGAAGCACTATTATTATTATTATTATTATTATTATTATTAAGGTTGGTCCGGAAATACAAGGATCGCGAATAGAACTCAGTTGGTAGCGCTACCGGAGCGGTCTAGGAGGGGTATGGAACGGTATGGGGACGGGTTGGAACAGGTTGGTTGCATGCAAGATCCAGTCGTTTTACGTATTAAAACCAATAAAAACAACCTTGGAAGCAAGCGGGCGCGGCTGGCCGACGCGTGATCCGGGCTCGGGACGGCTGCAGACACGTCTGCCGTCAGCATATGAAAAATACTGTGAGTTTGTATACAACTCTTCAAGCAGGCAGATACAACGAACTCTTATTAAGAACAATATGGCTGCATTGAGTCCTGACTCTGTGAGAGCAGGTGAAATACCAGAAAATAGCAGAGCGGTCACTTCCTTTATTTACTACAGTGACGTAATTTCGTACTCGTTGCAGACTTGATTGCAACTTACGATCGAGTGTGAATAGTAGATTGTGACTTTGGATACAACCCCAATAGATAATTACATAACGAACTCTTATTAAAAGTCTCTATGGCTGCATTAAGTCCTGACTCCTGAGAGCAGGTGAAATACCAGTAAATATTGTATATATAATAGCAGAGAGGTCACTTCGTCTATTTACGTAGATTTCTACTTGTTTGCAGACCGTAGGCTTGAATGCAAAGTACGGTCACGACTGAACGTCACGTAGATCAAGTTGTGAGTCAAGTTGGTGAGCTCGTGTAACTTGAATGTGACAGCTGTAAAGCACTTGAAGGAGGGCTTCAAGTCCGACTTATAATTTGAAGTGTCCGAAATTTGCATTTGGAAAAAGTTTCCCGGCTCAGTTATGATGTAAAAAGTAAGTCAAAATATTTATATATATTGCCAAGTTTTCCCGGTCACTTTTGCTTCCTTTTCCACAAATTTACCGCAACGCCGGTGCGTGTTTCACTGGAAATCAGGGGAAAATGCAATAGAGTGGGAAAAATGCATTTGGAAAAAGTTTCACTGCTCAGTTATGATGTAAAAAGTAAGTCAAAATATTAATATATATTGTTTTCCTGTTCACTTTTGCTTCCTTTTCCACAAATTTACCGCAACGCCGGTGCGTGTTTCACTGGAAATCATGGGAAAAGGCAATAGAGTGGGGAAAAGGCAATAGAGTGGGAAAAGGCAATAGAGGAAAAGGCAATAAAGCGGTCCCTACCAAAATTAAAATAAACTGGTTTTGTGATGAATCTCTTTGGTATTATACAATATAACAGTGCCAGTTTGAGTATTGAATATTAATATCCCAAAAGGATTTTCAATGATTAATATTATAGTTTGAACTAAACTGGGAGTCAAGTTGAAGATAACGAAAACTAACTTCAACTTGAGATCTCTCTTCAAAAGTTCATGTTCAAGCCTGCCCCACCACTTTTTGGCCGGTCACCGGGCGGGACTGTGTAAGTTTTCCTGAGTGCGAGTGGTCCGGTTAGCATAATACTAGTTGAAACACCGTTGTACATTTCAAAACTATACGTAAAAACATTGAATTTAATGAAAGAATCATTGGAAAATAGTAAAAACTGACTTCAAACCAATCGATTTCCCGTTGCCCACCACTTTTTTCCAACTAATTTGCGCCAACTGACCAGGAAAAACCTGCCACCCTGCCACTTGTTGCTTGTCATGACCAAAAATCAGAATCATTTTTCATATGTTCCCTGTATGCTCTTCAATAAATTCTTATGTATCAATAATATCTTTCTATGCATGCTTATAAGTAAATGCACAAAGTTTTTTTACAAAAAGGTAACCTTAAGCCTGCAAACAAACCGGCCAAAATCAGCAAAAATAGGGCATAAGGTCCTCACTCAGAATTTTTTTATTTAAATACAAGGCCGGCACAAGTACAGAAAGTGAAGGAAATCAAAGAGACTATTTAATAAAAGCATTTTGTATATACAGAAAGTGCAGAAAAAATTGAAAATCTCTTAAGATCTCACCCATGATTTTTTGGCCTGTCTGGAGCAAAGAACAGATCACCAACAGCAAGGTTACAAAGAAAGGAGCAGTAGTTACCTGAATATATACAAAACAAAGTCCATGTGATGAAGTTGTGAATAGATTCAGCACATATTAATAACATCAAGTTCCCAGAAAAGCACACACAACACATATATGCTGAGCAATACAAGACAGGTGCAAGAAAAGGCTTTTTGCAAAAAAAAGAACAACACATGCTACAGATAAGTTCACAACACACCATTTTGCAGACAGCATGGACACAACGTATGGAAAGACTGTGCAAGGCCACGGAACGTGAAAGTATGCATGAGAAACATACACAAAAAAAACACACAAAACCCTCTCTAGCCATGACTTTTACCAATCTCGACCCCGGAAATTTTTCTGGTTTCCTCTCCGGGAATTGGCATGGTCTTGTCAAATATTGCCACAGAAATTCACGTGGGAAAATGTAGGAGACTATCAGAGCCAAGCAACAAAAAGGAAACAGAGACTCGCGGCAATTTCCTATTGTCCGGCGCCCTAATAATATTATCAGGTGTAAAAAGTAGTACCGGTTACTTGTCTTAATATTATCGTTTTCAAGTCAACCGGCACAAGGTATTAGTATATGCGTAAAAAGTTCGTCGTGTATAACTATATCTTGACTAGACATAGCTCATCTATATTAATACATCACTGTATTAATATATAGGGGTATAAGAAAAGGTCGCCGCATATTTACCTATCTGCGCCTACAAATGCGACTCGTGACAATTCCCGCCAGTTCCCAGGTTTTATGTCAAAAGAATATATTTATTGATGCCTATCCTTTACTCAACCAAATTTAACAACTTCGCCAGTAACCCAATCTTCTTCACTTATATAAATAAAGATCAAAGATGGTGGGAAAATGTGGGAGACTAGCGAAGCCCAAAAAACAACCAAGGCAAGCACCAGCCAATTGCCATTGTCTGGTCTAACGATAATATATTCTGACCTAAAAAGGGTAACGAACCTTTTAGTAATATTATCATTATCCGGTTAAGAGTGTCATTAATATGAACAATCTCTTATTTTGTCTGGATCGACACGGGGTATTAATAAAGTAGCACATATTTACCTATCTACGCCTACAATCCCCCCTCCCCGGTTTATACCGATAACCACTATTGATTAGGAGTAGAGAGGTAAATGTGAGCGGTAGGAATATGTGGGCTGTCGAGATTTGGCTCGAGGTTGATGACTTCTCTTCCTTCTAGGAATCAGATAGGCGATTGAAGGAAGGAAATGTAACTGTAGGCGTTACTCCGAATGATTTGGATTTCAGAACATATGCGAAATTCGAATTTGATTTCGAATTTAATTATCAAATTTGAATTTTGAATTTCGCTCTACACTTCCCCCCCCCCCTTGATGACCCTTGTCATCCAAATGTGAGGAGTAACTTCTTTTATTCTGGCTCTCCCGAATTGGTCGGGTTTCCTGGCTGGGAGAAAGATAAGACTGTCGTGGAGATGCAGTATGCTCCCAATATCGAGCTTTTGGCCGCTAGATAAAGGATGCGTACCCACACAGCGTGTTTGGATCCCCTTATTGGACAGAAGGCAATCGGGCCTGGATAGGAGTCCACCTATGAACAAATTTGTTAGCTATATATGGGTATACGTAACAAACTTGCCCGTAGGTCGTCCATTTGTTGGAATGAACGGGCGCTTTGCCAGTCTAGATGTTTGTTTCGTTTTTGGTGTCCTCGGTGGACTTTTTATATAGATATATACAATTGTATAGAGCCAGCTTGAAGTTATTTTTGGAAGTGTCTAGGAAAGTGTACAACCCCTAATGGAGGGTCTCAAAACACATCTCGGGAGTCTCGTCTGCCTCCACGTATCGGATGAAATCGTCCTCTGTGCTGGACTGGGAGGATGAGCGGTACCGCCCCTCTGGTTGGTCGAAGGGTGGGTCGTCACGCTCGTGATCGGGTTGGATGCGGATTGTTTGCCGTTCGTCGTCGGATAGTTCGAACGGTCGGAATCCGGATCGACGACCGTGGTTGGTCGTACTCAGGGTATAGCCGTAGCATTATGTCCCCGAGTTTATATTCGTACACTTGCTCCCACCGTGGGTAACAGTGTCGAGAGTGGTATATATAGTCCAATGGCTTTGTAGATTTGTGCCATCTGAACTCTTCGTCTCGCACCGCGCTGTCCCACTCTGGACGAGCGTGATAACGGAAGTTTCGAGCCCACCTCTCCGCCCAGGATTGGAGGCGTTGAGGGTCGGTTGGACGGGCGTTTTCGCGGTCAAGCAAGACATTGAGTAGGTATCCATGGCCGTTTCGGAACAGACGATAGCGAACGGCTATGAGCCATACCGCCATGTGTTCTTGTTGAAAACGGAGATAATGTCTTTGTCGTAGCCTTGCCGCTCCCTGAAATCGGTCGAGGATTGTAGGTGGCTGGGGGCGATAGTAGCTCCGCCTATGGTAGGTAGGCGAGTGTGAAATATATGTGACGCCACTAGGGTAGAGGACGGTTATTGGGCACTCTCCTCAAGGGGCACTCCAAGGGCCTCCTTGATTTGGCGCAACTCGTCACCTTCCGCCGACAGATTGAATGGGAGATTGCGGCCCTTTCGGAAGTGATAGGCCCGATCTGCCTGAACCTCGTCCGGGAGGGGTAGGCCCGCTCTCTCCAGGAGTCGGTAGTAGGCACTGATATCCAATTGTGACCATCGGAGCCTTCGGAGCTCGTAGGGTTCCAAGAGCTGTTAGGGCAGCGCTTTGATGCTATAAAATCAGAGCACATACGCCCTTTGTTGATCGGACAAGCTAGCCCAGCCTGTGATGGTCCGAGTCAACGCCCACTGCTCCATGGTCAGTGATGTAGGATCCCCCGGAATGGGTGTGTAGGGTACCACGTGGGGGAGTGGATTTTCGGGCCAGGTCGGCGGGCCTTGAGGAACTTCCCACGATCTACTGGGTACTGCCATGGTCGTTCCCTCTCATGGGGTTTGTGCTCCAAACACATATGTGGTCCCCATCGCTCTGGCGACATGTATAGGTCGGGGTCAAGGATCCACTTGTGTCCGCAGTTATAGCTGCCGTGGGAGGGCACTGAATGCAAGCCACCGCAGGTCACTCGGAGACGGTTCTCGTCATGTGCCGCGTAGTGGTAGGATGGGGTGTGAGAATATACCCCCCGCTCATCTTGCATTGGTGGAAGTGGCGTGGTATGCTTTCCTCAGGTACGACCCCGTGGGCCGGTTCGTCCTCAAAATAGTGAGGGTCCGGTACCCAGTTGACCTGGTTGACAACGAGCATATGCCGATATGGCTCCGCCGTTGGTTTGAACGGATTAGAACGCGGATTGGTTGTATGTTTGAGCGCTGGGCATTCAAGCCGTAGGCGGCGCTCTGCGTCCATGATATCCGGGTGCGGAGGGTATATGCGGTGCATTTGGCGTGACGCCGGGTCAAAGGCGTATCGGACGGGTTTTCGTACTCCTCGCTCGCCTCGTTCCCTTGGAAGAGGTGGGGATCCATTCCCCGTAACATGGTTTGCATCGGGATGCGATACGGCATCAATAATCGGTTGACGCGTGCATAGTTGACCCTCTGGGGCGGGCTGGAAGGGGGAGGTTTGAGCAGCCCCGATTTGGATTCCCATCGGATGAGACTTTAGATTTTCTGGCCTACCGGTCTATCCCCATGACAGTATACCGGTCGGTCGATCGGGCCGTATACGTACGGGATATCATCCTTTTTGTGGAAGTATGCCGCAAATTCCTCTTTCCTGCCCCAGTGTCGGGGTTGTTCAGGTGGTGGGCAGCGATGGTGTTGATAATCCATGTTGAAAGTCGCGGGGACGGGTTTTTCCTCCTCGACCGGGTTTAACCCGTCGCTGCATTTATCGGGCTCGGTTTTATCCTTGCACCCGAACCGCCGCCAGTATTCACGGCGCCGCAGCCTTTAAGCGTCGCTTAGCTCGGTTGCGCGCCATGACTTCAGCATCACTGTCCCCACCCGACTCGTAATCGGTGTCGGATTGATCGAACTCGTCCGCTACAGGCCATGGTTCCGGGTCAACCCATGTTTGTTGAAGGATACCTTCTGGGTCGACGTCGTCATCCGTCGGGGGTGAGGAAGGTGTGCGCGCAACACTAGCCGGCGTTGCGGTTCCCTCCGGGCTCATGTGGGTAAGCTCGGTGTTCGAGTGATCGAAAAGAGTGCTGAGTGGAGTTCTAGGTGAAGTAGGGCTCGGTCGGGGTTGGGCGGGTCCCTCCGGAATGGTTCCGGCCCCCTTGGAATCCGAGTGTGCTGTTTTGTGTCGTTTGTGTGGTGGGGTGGCGAACCTGGGGCTCTCCGATATAGGTACATCGGACCCAGACGGTTGTTTGGCCTCCGGCGGCGCCCCTGATATCGGCTGGCCTTCTTGCCTCTGGTCCGATGCTTTCCCCTTGTCGACCGCGATGACTTGCATTAGCAAGTGTACCACCGCGATAACGCACACCGACGCCACGCACGCTAATAGGAACGCTAGGTACTGCTCCAGCGCTGTTTGCATGCCTATAGGTGGCATAAGGGCTTGCTTGTCGGTATGTCTGTGAGCCAAAATTATGAGCAAGGCAAGTGTGTTTGCTGTGAATTATGGGATGTTTGTCGTTTTTGCACACTTGCTTACTTATGTACATGTCAACAGGGGGATTTGGGTGCGACGTGAGCCCTTGGATCCCTTCGCCTGTCCATACTTAATGCCTCGGGATTATATATGAATCGGGCTGTCTAGGAATGGGGACACGTAAGTGCATGCATGAAGTATATATGCTTATGGCTCTTGGTGTTTTTCAACCTTCCACCCAAACAACAAGATAGGGATGACGTGACATAAATGACGTAACATTCTGTGGAGAATAATTTATCACACCCTACACATGCCAGAGCCGCGGGAGGCGGGCTAGCAACTCAGGAGGAGGCGAGTGTGATGTGCAATGGCCAGGTTGAGCTAGCCAGAAATTATTCCGACCCATGGTGGTAACACCAACTACCGACCCGTCAAGATACCTTCAGGGCCATCGCACCCCACGGAGGGCGGGGCAGAGTCACTTTTCCCGTTTGTTACAACATGTTAGGTCCAATCCCCTCTTTCCCGTAGAAGAGCGGACTTAGGTAGTATTTTAAACAAGACAGAGGTATCTTCGGGTGTGTCCCTAGTATGGCAGTGGCTAGGCTTCCGCTCGGTGCGGTTGGGCCCGGTACCCCTATACTACCCGTGTTTTGGCTATGCGTTTCATCGATCATCACCTCGACTACTTTCGAGCTCGTTTGGATTTAGCAGCTTGGGCTAATCGGCCGGGTTTGTATTTTCCCGGTGCTGGTGCCCCTATGAGACCGGAGATGCCTTCGGCGGCTATCTCGTCCCATACCCGTATTGGGATTCGGCCATGTTGGAGGTCGAATGGGTAATCTAGCACCATGCGCGGCCATACTTGGATCTGCCAGGGCCTGTATCCAGGCGATTTATCGGTAATGCCCTTCCAGAACGTCTCTACGGTTTTCCCGTCCCGATACACCGGGTAGAAGACTCGGGATTCAGGATCGTCAAGGTCTTGGTGTGACCGATAAAACTGTAGGATGGGTGGTTCGGCCGAAGTCGCTTTGTTCGCCCTGGTGGCGCGGACCTTCGGTTCCCATTCCTTGACTTTCATTAGGAAGAAGTCATTTAGGCAATCGTCGCCTACGTGGGCCGTCGGTGGACGGAGGATATATATCTTACCCACGTGCCAATGGATGGCCTTAACGTCTTCGCCTTTCTTCAGCTTGGACACCCGGTGGGCGCTGAGGGGCGATGTCCGCTTTTTCCTACTGTTCGGTCTGCGGATGGATATCCGGCCGCGGAGCTATGACTGCCGGGGAGGGTCCGTCATCTCGGTCGACGTCCATACCCTCTTGGCTGGGCGCTGATGCTGCGTTATCCTCCGCGGCCGATCGGCTGATCGGGATTATTCTTCGCCTCGGCCGTCTTGTCACGGCGCTTAGGCGGGGCACGCATCCGCCATTGTCTCGTTTCGGTCGAGCATGGGGTTAAAGCGCATTAAGCGTCGGACGTGGACCACTAGTGTCTTGCCTTTACCCTTTATGCGGTAGGTCAGAGCCCCTACTTGTTCCAACACGGTGTAGGGTCCCTGCCACATAGGGAAGAGCTTCACACTGACCAAGTTGGGGACCTGCGGGACGTATAGGAATACTAGGCCCCCCGCATGGTACTCCCCCGACTCATACTTGACCTTGTATGGTGTGTTCTGGTTTTGGCGGCTGGCCTCTTCAGCCTTTCGGGCCTTGGCCACATAATGTCGAGCTTCCGCCATCACCCTTAGGCGACATGCGAAGAGCTCTTCGTGTTCTAGGAATCCGCCTTCCGGGCAGTGCGGGAGCACCATATCTTCCGGAATACGTAAATGACGGCCGTACACGAGCAAATTTGGGGAGGCGCCAGTGGTCTTCCCACCCAACGCCTTCGAGCCCGTGTTGTTCATGGAGAACACAAAGGACGGAAGTGCCTTATGCCAGATGTGTTGGTTATCACGGCAGTATTGTTGGAGGGCGGCTTTGAGTGGCCTATGGACCCTTTCTATTTTGCCGTTGCTCTCTAGCGAGTATGCCGTGACATACTTCCATTTAAATCCCCACGCCGCAGACAGCTGTGCTGAGAGCTCATTGGTGAACTCTGAGCCCCTATCACTGTATACGTTCTTGGGTACTCCCGTGTACCGAAAGACGTGATCGATCAAGGCCTTGCGTGTCGATGCTGCGTCCTTCTCCTTGACCGGAGCCGCGAACACGTAGTTCGAAAAGCGGTCGATGGCGGTCAGGATGTACCGGTAGTTATGCTTTTCTGCTCGTGGTAGTGGGCCCACGAAGTCTATGTGTAAGGTCTCAAAGAGGTCTTCTGTAAGCTTGTATTCGCCGTACAGGCCCCTCTGAGAGTTTGGGTGCGGAGATTTGATTTGCTTGCAGTGTTCACACGCGTCCACCGTTTCGGAAATGGCCTTTTGCATGCCATGCCACCAAAATTTCCGTGAAATGAACCACACCATTTTGTCCCTTCCTAGGTCAGATTTCAAGGCAGAGCGATGGGTAGCGGTTAAGATCGCCTTTCGAAGCTGTGGAGGGACCCACAGCGTCCATTTGGACGGCGTCTTTTCCCACTTGCCTCCGGACCCCTTGTACCATAGGAGGTCATCGTGCCATGCCATGGTCTTTTTCTGGAGGTGGATCTCCCTTGTCTCGGGATGCTTTTGGGCATCCATGGCGTGCGATATAAAGGGGCCCCATTCCTTCGAATCCCTGGCTAACTGACTAAAAACCGCAGGGCTGGCCAAGGTCATGTCCATGTCATCCAGCTGTAGGGCGCTGGTGACCAGGCCGATGTCCTGGGTATGTTGCGTTTGGGTCGCGGCTGCGATGGCAGCAGACCTAGACGGGTGAACATTCTTCGGCACCCAGAACGACTGATTCTTATTGGAAAAGAACGCGTTCATGGAGTGTTCATGTTCGTGGGTCTGGCCCTCCCGTATATCCCCTTCGCTGAGGATGTCTGACTGCGTATCAATCTCCTCAAGGAGATCCCGCCAATCTTCCGCATCGTGCTTAGCGCAGCATACGCGGCGGATAGACTCGAGGTTTTCCAGCAGCTGCTCTTGGGTATCCGTCTTATATCCCGGTTGCCAGCTAATGGCGCTGGTGGCTATATATGCCATACCCGTTGGCAGTGTGCCTGTGAACCCCGGCGTGTGTTCGCTGACCAACCAGTCATCGTTGCCAGTCCACCCGACAAGGCATGCCGTTGGTGTGTGCATGGCGAACCGGTCAAGTCCGTCCCCGACGGAGCCTTTGACTCTCGGCATTCGGGAAAGGCTGTGCGGGACCGTGTTTTCCTTGCCTTTGATGTACTCAATGGTGAAATCATACAAGGCTAATTCCGACTGCCATTTCGCTAGTCGGCCCGTATGTTCTTTGTCCATGAGCCACCTCAGGTTGGCATGGTCGGTTTGGACTAGTATATTCGGTGCGCCCCACAAGTACTCTCGCAGCCGGCTGAACGCCCACACTATCGCCAACGCTTCGCGTTGCCGTGTGCAGTAGTTCACCTGTTCGGGGGTCAGCTTTTTTCTGACGAACATAATTGGCCGGAGTTGCTTGTGAGCGGAGTCGTATTGCTGTAATACCGCCCGACTGCATATTTGGATGCGTCAGTAGCGAGTACAAAGCGCTTTTCGAAATCGGGTAGAATTAGGACTGACCCGCCCTCCGTAAGAGGGTCTCTTGTTAAAGCTTCCTTCAACTTGTTATACGTCTCTTCGGCCGCGGGTGGCCACTCTCCATACGGGTCACCTTTAAGGCCGAAATCCCGCAGAGGTTTGACGAAGTCTTGGAAGTTGGGAATAAATTCGGAATGGACTTGTGCCATACAGAGGAAAGAGTGTAGCGCTGTGCGTGTGTTAGGGCGCGGGAGGGAACGAATGGCGTCCCGCTTCTCCGGCTTTAGCACTATCTCGCCCCCCTGTACCCTGTATCCTAGATAGTTGGTGTGATCGTTTGCGAACGAGCACTTCTCTAGGTTCAGCTTCAGGCCGAAGGCCTCCAAGCGGCGCAACACATCTGACACACAGGTGTTCCGCCTCCGTATTGGAATAAATGACAATGTCGTCGATATAACAGAAGCTGTATAGGTTTGTATGGCCGTAGGTCTCTATGAATTGGGCGCCCCCATATTTCGGGTCCGATAGAGCCTGGTTCATACAGTCCTGAAATATTGCCGGGGCCGTCTTCAGTCCCATCGGGAGGACTGTCCATTGGTACAGTCTCCCCCCGACAGCGAAGGCAGTCAACGGACGGCTTTCCGCCTCGAGCGGTATATTCCAGAAACCGATCTTTAGGTCGAGTTTGGTAAAGAATTTTGCCTGCCGAAGCTTGTTGAGACCATCTCGCATACGAGGGATAGGGGCCTCGACGCTCTTAATGATCTTGTTCAGCCTGGTGTAGTTGATGCACAAGCGCTGTTTGCCATCCGGCTTTGGGGCCAGTCTGACCGGCGATCGGAATTCCGACCGCGATGGCTCGATCAGTATGTCCTGCACCATTTCCTCGCAGATCTGTTCCTCTTTGTAACTGAGGCGTGATCCTTTGAGGCTGGGCATGGTCTGTCCGACTTGTCGTTCTATCCTGGCGGCAGCATGGGTCACCCCGCCAGCGACAAGTGGGCCGAATAGCTTTTTGTTCTTCAGGAATTGGGCCTTGAGGTCCCGAACAAAGTCTGGCGACCCCTGTTGTCGTGCCATGACCTCGTCAATGATGTCCTCGACGGGTTTTTGGTCCCGTGGGTCATCCGGGTACTCAAGTATGGAGTCCGGGTCTTCAACCTCGTCCTTGGCGTCCCGTCCGGGGTATCGCGTGGAGGATTGAGTGTCCCAAGAGGCAAACTCCTGTAGATCGGTGATCATTTCGGCATATTGTTTCGCCGCGGACTTATGGTAGAAGCCGGGGAAGATTTGGAATGCCGCTTCCCGTAAGTCATCGACCTTGCGGGTCATGAGCTTGGTACGGTATGCTAACCCGTCCTTAACGGACCCCAAGCGAAAGGCCATAACGGGTTTGGACTGTCGGCTAGGTATTGGAATAGGATCATCGATCACCCGATCCAAACCATCTCTCCACCACATGACGGTGGGATTAATTGGAAGGATAATTGTGATGTCTTCGCCCCGGTCGAGGCGGTCGGATAGTATTTTGGGCACCGCCGTTAAGCTTTCCGGCTGTATCGGGTCTATGCCTTGATACCATTGCTTCAGCTTTAGCATGACGTCGTCATCCTCCGTCAGCCTTTTGGAAGCATGATATACTAAGCTTGTTTTGACCCGCACGTATTGGTGGACCCCCTTGTTCAGTTGACCCGGCTGGTCGAAGCCATGCCACGAGTCTTCCTGACGCTTCAGTAGTAAGATCTGAGCTTCCCTCTTGGCTGCAAGTTCTACAAAGTCCTCCCATGGGTCGGGGGGCTTGTCGTCCGGCTCTGGGATGTATACATTGGCGTATACCCATGCCGTACCTTGTGGGGTAAGACGAGATTGCTCGGCGAGGTGTCCATCATAGGGTAATTGAGGGGCCGGTGGTATCAGCGTGACCTGAGCCCTACCGCCATATGGATGCCGTCGTGGGAGGTCCGTTTCCGATTTTAGGATCGGGAATTCAGACTCATGTCGCCCACGTCCATATTTGATGATGTCCTGTCCCAGCATAAGCTGCGCATCCATCATTTTGAGATCGGGTTTGCCCAAAACGATAGTGCCTGGGAAGGCCGGGACGATCAAGACATGAATGGTATAAGACATCCCTGACGGGAATTCGACTGTCAACGGGACACGTCCTACGATCGCGCTCCGTTCGTCGTTGGCACCCCGGATATATCCGAGCGGGCCTGTCTTAGTAAAATCAAACAGACGTCCATATTTGTCTATGAAACGTTTGCCCGCGAATGTGATTTGGGCCATGCTATCATTCCCGGTATCTAGGTAGCCATTGAGCTCTTTCCAGTATAATCTGGTGTAGCTCATGTCCCGTGCCTCCGCCGGTGGGAGGTCTACCGGTTCGGCTCGGGTTGTCAATGCCTGTCTTAACTCTGTCTCGGCGAACTGTCGCGCTTTTGATCGCGCCGTCACTCCGAGTCGGTCAGAGTCGTGCAATGGAGTGAGACCCAGTTGGCGAATGACTGCCGGGGCGATGGCTTTGTCACCCCGTGTGGCGGGTAGGACCATAGTGGTTGCCACTTGGAAAGGTGAAGGGGTGTACCCGATCGGCAGTGATGGGGCAGCCTTGTCGTCGGAGCGTGGTATGCGTGGATGATTGACATCGGATCTAATGACCGTACCACTTGTCAGGCTGGTACGCCGATCTAATAGGGTCGGCACTGAGTATATATCATATGAGCGTGCCCCTGCATATACTTTATTTACCTTGTCCACAAAAGGAGCGGGTTTTTCTATCTGCCGGACACTGATAGGCCTCGCGCGTCTTACGCGCTACACACACCGTTACTCTGATAGTCGGCGGCCAGCCCTTAACCGGCTATTAAGATTATTAGTTCCAACACCCCCTGGAACAAAGTAAATTAAGTATGTATTAATACACGCCTCATTAAATTGGAAACTTGAATTTGAATTTCTGTCACAAAACTTGAATGAAAAAACATATGCTTTCGCAAAAATGAAAATCTGACACAAAACCTGAAAGCTAATGAATTAGTTTTGTTGTCTTGAATGTCAACACTGCAGGAGTATAATTTGAAACTTGTCAAGAGTGACTGCGTAAAAAATTGTATTATTTCATTATATATTAATACTTGAAAAGTGTTTGCGTAAAAAAATGTTGTATCAATCCTTCGAGGCTGAGACAAGTTTCTATTAAAAGAGTGATTGCGTAAAAATATATATATTAAGTATGTGACCTGACAGTCTGAGTCGGACTGCTGAGACCAAGTTAGTTAAATATTTATTAAATGCTGAGTCAATACCAACTAGAACGGACAAGCTTATACAGGTACTAGAACGGATAAGCTTATACAGATACAAACGTACAATGTGTAGTAGACCATTCTGCATATGTGTAATAAAATGTAGCATTACGGTATTATATTTGGTGTGTTGCCGCCCGCCGCATTAGCACCACTTTTTCTTAAAACGCAAACACTTACGCCTTTTTCTTTCTCCCTCTTTTGATTTTCCTCTAATTTTTTCTTTTCTGTTTACGCTTCATTTTGTTTTTCGTTATTGTATCTCGTTGATACCACTTTTCAGCAACCAATTTTGTTGGTATTAATACCCTAACGGGATGGAGCATTTGAAGGCGGGCCAAACGTTGAACTTCCCACCGTATTACTAATGTCAATATAAGATCAGTGCGGCACATTTTGGCGGTCGCCCACCGTGAAAGCGGGGGCAACCTTAAATGTAAAGTCAGCAATTTGTAGTCCAGTAGCCATAGTCAGCAATTTGTAGTACAGTAGCCATAGCAGTCCATAATGTCTTGGCCGAGTCTGAGAGTCTCAGAAACTTGACCGGCTTACTCCCTCGAAGCTTGCTTCTGCGGCTACTTCCTTACAGTCTTCTTTTCCGCTGTTTTACTTGCCCGACGTTTGCGGATGTTTTCTTGTGCGGCTGCTTGCTGCGCCGAGGCTCGCTCACTTCAAGACGTCGATCTCGATGCCAGGGTTCAGCCCGGTCACCTATGTACATATGTCTCTATGCATGTATGTATGTATGTATATATGTATGTATGTATGTATGTATGCATGTATGTATGTATGTACCCATGAATGTCTGTCTGACTGTGACCTCTAGGTCCTGGTTCGGGCTGTTGCGCTGCGTGTTGCCGGGGCTGCACAAGCCAAGCAAGAACAAGAACAAGACAAGAAGAACACATCACACAGCCACAACCACAAGAAACACAAGAAATGCAGCAACCATAACAAAACAGCAAAACCAACAGCTACAATAACAAAAAAACAAAACCAAAAAAACATCGAAAATATCAAAAGCATAAAAAATAATTGGTTGCTGTCGTCGTTGTTATGGTTGTTGTTGTTGTTGTCGTCGTTGTCGTTGTTGTTGTTGTTGTTGTTGTTGTGGTTGTTGTGGTTGTTGTTGTTGATGTTGTTGTTGTTGTCGCTGTGACCTGTCGAGAAGGTCCATCTCGACGCCGTCTGCTGCGCTGTACGGGTCTGCGATCTCGTACGGGCCGCGAGAGGCCTGTGGGGATGCGCCCGCAGAAGCTTGACACAGGCAACAGACAAGAACAAGCACAGCACAGGAAAAAAAAAAAAAAAAAAGAGAGAGAGAGAGAGAGAGAGAGAGAGAGAGAGAGAGAGAAAGGGACAAAAAAGGGGGGGATATGCTGATAGAATTTATATATATTTATTTACTTCCTTATTTGCAGAAATATGCCCCCCCCCCCCCTCCCCCTCTCCTCTCTCGTGTGCGTTCTATCTCGCCGTTCCCCTTCGTCCCTGGTCTTTCTTCCTTCATACGGGAGGGCCAACGGGTTGGTGTAGGACCGACAAAATAAATAATCAAATGTGTCGTGTGAATGTGTCATACCGGGAGGGCTATCAGGTTTGGTGTAGGAGAGATACGTAAGCAAGTGTGCTTTGTGTGCATGAGCATACCGGGCGGTCCATCGGGGTTGGTGTAGGAGCAATACATCAATCAAAGTGTCATGTGTGCACATCCCGGGCGGCCAACCGGGTTGGTGTAGGAGCAATGCATAGTTAGTAAATTTGCAATGTGCACGTGTCATACCGGGAGGTCCGTCCGGGTTGGTGTAGGAGCAATACATGAATGAATGGTGCATGTGTGCATGAGCAGACCGGCAGGTCCATCGGGGTTGGTGTAGGGGCAAGATGTAAAGAAATGTATTATGCATGGGTATACCAGGAGGTCCGTCCGGGTTGGTGTAGGAGCCTGCCCCGTTGACGGAGGTGTAGGGACGGTGACGAACGTGCGACGCCTAGAGACAGAATAGAGACGAACATACTTGCATACATGCATGAAGACATAAAGTATAAATACATAAATACATACAGACAGACATATATACATACATACATACATATAGACGAGCTGGATACACTCAAAGGTATGTATGTATGTATGTATGTACGTACATAGGTATGTCTGTCTGTCTGTCTGTCGGTGTGACCTTGCTCTGCATGTGAGTGAGTTCCTTCATCACGCTCTCGTCAGCACGGAAACGAACCCTGCAGCAAGTGAGGCAGAGAGAGATAGAGGGCTAGATAGATAGATAGATGGATAGATAGATAGATAGATAGATAGATAGATAGATAGATAGATATGTTTAGTCTATCAGCTCTGCATATCCGAAGACATAGGAATCTTCCACCCCGCCGCCAGTCGGCGACTGGGTAGCGGGCTGGGAATGGGCACTAGGCCCCGACTTTGTGCATTCTGACGTTTCTACGACCCTCCCTGGCTAGAGGACCGTAGAACTAACCCGGGGCCGTGTCCGTGCACACGGGCCCCGCCAAGGCTTGGGTCCGAGGGGTACACCAACCCTCGAGCTTTATCCAAGGCGACCACTTTTGCGGCGGACGGACTATACCTTAAGATCTCCCTGCTTATGTGCCTACCCGCACACAGAGAGATCCCACTCCCGTCTAGTCTCTGAACCTTTCTCATTTGCCAGGCCATCACAGGACAGCGGCGACGGATGGCTACCGGACCCGCGTACGCCGGCAGCAGTAGCCACCGATTAGGAGCCGTGCACGGGGTCGACCTTGGCAAGAAGGGCCTTGGCTGCGGGTTACCCATTATTCCCTGCGTGCCATATACTTCGAGTTTTTACCATCCGACGAGCGTTACCTCCCCTGCTGCACCTTGCAGTTTCCCGCAGGCCGCGGTATCGAAGGCTCTTAGGGATTTCCCGAACAGTTTGAGAGTGTATCGAGGCCCATGAAGGGTAGTCATCAGCCCTGGCCAGTCACGCTGCACCAGTAGCGACTGCATAAACAGCTGGTGCAGGGCTGAAGGAGATAGATAGATCACCCCCCAGGCTGTAGGTGCCAGTGAGTAGAGCGGGATAGATCTATCTATCTATCTAGACAGAGAATTGGGGGATGGTGTGGGTGTGCTGGGCCCGTGGTGGGGTGCCTTATGTCTGCCTAACCATACGCCTATAAGTCACATGCCGAAATAGCGACGGGAAGCACAATCCTGTTCCCTCAGGGTGCCCTTTCTTGCTTGTTGAGCCCGGAATAAAACCCACAGTGCTCTGTCGGTTTATAGTAGACTGTCGAACAGTCTCGAAACTCCATCTGCTTACTGGGTCCTCTGTAATGGAGGTGGGAGCTCGTTCTGCAAGGGGCGCTTATGGAACGAGCCCTGGCCCCGCCTGGTACTAGGGAGATTTGGTATCGCCTGTATCAGTCCCTTCCGTGCAAACATCACGGCTTAGCTGGGCATCGGGTTAATACTTTACCCACAGACTTCCTTGGTTGACGAAATCAGAAGCTCCTTTTTTCTGACATTAGTCGATATCTCATCTATCTATCTATCTATCTATCTATCTATCTATCTATCTATCTATATATATATCTATCTATCTGTCTATCTATCTATATCTATC